>CM040239.1:146061608-146105437 GCA_022545495.1 Chrysanthemum lavandulifolium
GTGATCAAATAAGGGCTTAAATGACCCTCAAAAGGTACCTTTAAAACCTTATCAACGACCTAAATAATTAGTCACGGGCTTTTACCGGGTTAAAAAGAAAAGAAACAAAAAAAAGTTTGTGTCCTACATTAATATATTGGACTTGCATGAGTTTGACGCCCCCTAGAATTGGTGGCACCGTGCGCCCGCACTGCCAGCATATTCCAATCACCGGCTATGCCTGTCAAACACTCCCTCAATAAGTATATAACTTTTACGAATCAAGTTTGTATTCAAATAAAGGTTGAAGATATAAAAAATTGGGGCAATTGCATATATACCCACTAAAACTTACATATTTACATATATACCCAAAACATGCTTAAGTTGCATTGTACATCATGCATTAAAAACTTGTGTTATGGGTAAACATGTAAATTTTTAAGTTTTAGTGGGTATATATGCAATTCCCCATAAAATATTTGAATCAAAATAAAATAAACCCACAAAAATGTAAAAAAAAAAAAAAAAAAAAAAAAAAAAAAAAGTGTAACACAATATATCAAAATGGATATTAAATCAAAGAAAAATATGATGAAATTAGATTGAGATGCATTGAAGAGATGTATACTATGAGTATGTAACATATAAGGAGTTGAAGCGATAAATCTATTACCCAAACCAACATAAATCCTATTGATTTTCAAATGTCGACACATATATATCTACTTACCAACAGCTACACAACGAGCAAATGGTATTTCCTCGCCACCCATGCTCGCCCCTCTTTCTGACTTTCTCCCCAATTTCAAAAGACAAGAGTGCTAGATGACAACAAAACTAGCGAGCAAGCTTTCATTTGCTCGACCCTCAAACTCGCCGATTTCAAAACACATGGGTGCTAGAGGACAACAAAACTAGCGAGCAAGCTTTCATTTTCTCACCTCTCTTTCTCGCCCATTTCATAATATGACTTCAATGAACTTTTGAGTAGAAAGCTGCATAGTTACGTAGTTTGTTGCAAGCACCAATTTACACATTTAGAACACATTGACACATGGGTGGGATCCTCTAAAGTTGAGAGGATCAACTTGAGTCAAGTTGAGGCACTATGAGCCATTAGATCAAATCCAATGACCGAAATCAAAATAAGTACTTTTGATTTGAATCATTGGATTTGATCCAATGGCTCACAGTGTCTCAACTTGACTCAAGTTGATCCTCTCAACTTGAGCGGATCTTATTCCTTGACACATAGACAATAAAAGATGCTTTCTACTAAAAAATAGAGACAATAAAAGTTCCACCTATACTGTTATGTTGTGTTGTCCATTTCATAAGCAAATTTACACCTATTTAGCACTCTAGAGATATTAATATGATATACTTGTAACATTTATACCTTCCATGTTTTTAAGCGAGAAAAAGATCCACCAAACTAAAGCATTATAATCATCGTTGTCATGGACATTTTCTTTTATACCTTCTATGCATCTTGTTGATACAAAAGTTGGGCGTTCCTTGTTTGAGCTCCGGTGCTCGTATCAATTGATTATTGCCGCTGAGATCCGCGCACTAAGTAAGCAGAAAACACCGTTAGACTTATCGTGGGATTGTCTCCGCGATTATCCTCCCGACATGAGAGTAAGTAATCTGTTTTAGGGTTGTGGAGAGTTAGGGTTTAGATCGCACTTTAATGAGGGCCGGATGCCCTTATATACACATGAAACCATTATTAGTTTCGTGTTCCCCAACCTTCGGCGTATCCCGCCTAAGTCGGGCAATCAATACATATCTCATTTAATAAGAGATATTCGATATTCCAAACCATAAATAACTTTGGGTTTGGGCATTCGTGAGCCCAAACCGTTATAGGCCGGGTTCATGACCCGAATGTAGACTATACGTCATCATGTCCCCCCAGTCTAGTATGCGCAGTGACGAACTGCGGATGCTAGACTAATAACTGCAGCGAATAAAAAACTGTGAAACGTAGCAAAGAAGCTAAACAGGCTTCCCGCCTTGAAAGATACACGTTGTATCTATACATAATATTTAAAATGGACGCCTCGTAAATCGGGGGAAAGTAATTGTACCCACGTCACCTCAGTGGATCCTAGCCACTCAAGTAGAGATAGTGGAATCCACGTGTCAGTCATCGCGTGGATGAGGAGATCTATATAACCATCCGCCGCTTATTATCGTGATTATCGAGTAAAACACATTTCCACCATTAAAAAGCTTCGACTTTCCCAAAGAAGAAACCGTAAGACATCAAAGGTAATCGCGTGCAAGATATAAAAAGATACCATGGTTCGAGGTTTATCCGATTTTACATCCGAAATAACGGAGGACGAACTTTTAGAGTTCGCCGGATTATTATATACCTCGCGGTGCATCCGGAAGTTCCGAGTGCACAAGCGTCCATCGCGGACTTCCCGAAGGGAAAATAGGGGTATATATCGTTTTCGAGTTCGCAAATCGGCGTGTGCCCATATCGCTATTTTTGAGCGACGATTAAACTACTATCGCTTGCATATATCCCAACCGCACCGCATAGGTGCAGCTAAAATCACAATTTTGAGGTAAATTGCGATTATTGGCAATTAACGCACCATCCATTTATTCGCGCTTTACCACACAACGTGGTCAAACGGGTGGGTATCATTCTTGGCGCTACCGGGCGGCTTCGGTGTTATAATTGAAAAATTAGATGCGCCGAGGAATTGGAGAGAAACATTTTTATGGTAGACGACGCGCGCTTCACATCGCGCTTCAATTTTATACCTGTGGTACATCGCCAAAGGATGAGCGCCCCTCGGATCGTACAATGCGGAGGATGCGGATGCGGATAAACACCATCGCATCCCCATTGGTTCCTACCCGAGGAATTTTGGTGCACATGGGCATTAGCCACAATTATTTTGGTAGTCCCGAGGAGGTTCCAATCTTCTTAGGCGCGGATGGCGGGATGGGTGCTCGTCCTTTGCATTCCTTTACTTTTGTAAGCCTTTCTTCTTCCATTGTAATCATAATAACTTGTTTGTTGTTGTTGTCTTCTGTGGTGCAGAGATGGATCTATTTGCCGTTGTGAGATTGGCGAAGCATCGCCAGGTCACTGTGGGGGTACGGCCGTTGAAAGAGAGAGAAGAGCCTATACTAGAGGCTACATCTGGGCGTACCGTGGAAATGGAGTTGGGAGAAGCAGGGGCTAGTTCATCTGTCGCACTGGAAGCGACCCCACTGCAGAGCGTGCCGAACCTGAGAGTGCCTTCCCCAGTGGCATAGCCATCACAAGTAGCAGTGGTGGAGCACATGGAGGAAGAGGAAGAAGAGGATCCCCTGTTGAAGCGCAAGAGATCACACGGAGGGAGGCGAAGCTCATCGAGGAAGATGCGCCTGCTATCCTAACGGTGGAGTCATCATCAAGTGACGCTAGGCCACCTCCTCTCTGCGGATACAACCGCCCGCAGATAAGTAATGTCTTCAAAGTTTTTTGCGTATCTTCTGTTTATGCGAGAAATTAATAATTCCCTTTTTTGTGTGCAGGTTTGAACAGTCTGCGGAGTCGCCCCCCAGAGATAGTCCTGTACGCTCTGCGTTCTCCGAGCCAACCAGTCAAAACGCTGAGCCATCGGTGGCTGGGGATGTGCCTATGGAGCAGCTTGTGGAAGAATTAGTACTGTCGGCTGCGCAGCAGACTTCGATAATAGAGAAGTTAAAGGCCAAGATATCTGGGGAAGACAACCAAGTTGCGCAAAAGGACCAAAAAATTGCGTCGCTGGAAGCGCTAAGACCGAAGCAGAGAGCCTGAGTTTGTGCGCTCAAAATCTTGATGAAGAGAAGATGGCGATGGGCCGATAAGCTGTGAGCGTCCGAGTCGCCAGGTATAAGGCTTCGTGTCTCTGGGCGATAAAATATCTGGAGAAGGGCAAGGACACGTTGACCTCGCAGTTGGAAGATTTTTGGGCCACTGTGAGCAATGCTCTGGAAACGCAAGAGATGAAGCTGCGTAAGCTCAGTTTGGAGTATGATGAGGAATTATATCCTCATCTCATGTCTGCCATTGCTGAGCGCAGGTGGCTCATCGGCCATGGCCTGCGCCTTGCTGCTCTTAGCACCCTTGAGTCCAAGGAGGTAGTGGACACATTTGGTGGGGTGGTCCAATGTGCCTTGGCGAGAGGGAAGTCGGAGGTTGTGGAGGTGCTGCAAGAAGCTGACTTGCTGAAGGTGACAGCTAAAAAGGTACCTGGTTATGATGCATGATCCTATGATAACACAGTTGTTGCTATGGAGAGGATGAAGGCCTTAGAGCTTCCCATGATTCTTTGAAATGGGCGCGACCGGGATTATCCCATAAGTGTTATTATGGAAGGGTTGACTTTAGCGCGCCATCGATCGATAATGCGTAAGCGCAAGGACTATTTTTGAAGCCCGATGACTCTCAGCTTCAAGTGCCTGTTTTTGCTCGCCCTAGGGACATTCTGAACCCCTTTGCTTTAGAGAAAGAGATGTCCTTGAAGGAAGTGTTGGAAGCGCATGCTACCAGACTTGTTAAAAAAGAAGGTATTACAGGTAAAGCGATTTTGTGCGGGGTTGGTGCAGCTCATCTCCCAAGGTCTGACGGGGTGCCAGTGAGTGTTGCCACTGTGTCTCGTCAAGACTCGGACTTGTTGAAGAGGCTAAGCGAGATTGGAGATGCTGCAAGCCGCGTGGGGACTTTATCACTTGAGCGATCTAGGAGTATATAGATAGGATCTTGTGTTTATAGACATCCTTTTATAATAACTTGTAGTCATTAATAAAAATATCCTTTTGTTAAGTGCGTGTTAATATTATTGCAACTTGTAATGTGCGTACTTATCTGTTTGTCTTTGCGTAGAAGACGTGTTCGTTGTCTAAGGGTCAAATTTGTACACAAGCGCGAATAATATGAGAAATTCATAGTCATGTATGAAAATCATAGTCTACTTAAAACATAATTTCTAAGTAATTGTATCATAGTCGTGTATGGTGTGATATGCAGCGTACTGTAGATATCATCTTAAGGAGTCAAGTTTATTGATTCCTAAATTTGTTAAACGCGCACCGTATGCATAGTTGCGCGTCCATCGTGGGATGCGCACCGAACTTATTCCAACATCTTGTGAACAAGGTGTTTAACAAGGATACGTGATCCGATGTTGATGGGTTTGCAACCCTCTTACTCAACGAGTTATTTAGTAGGTTTACTCATCCTTTTACCATCGTGGGTTTATCAAATGCATGCACGCCATGTAGGCAAAATATGAAAAATGTTAAAACATAAAGTATATAGAAATAACAATTTGGAATATGTCACGGAGTTAGCTAGAAACCGCGACATTTTATTGAGACTTGCAAGTTTTTGTGAAAGAAAGTAAAATAAAATATTGCCTAAGTAAAATAAAATGTAAATACACGGATAATTATTGAGCACTTCACTAAAGTGCGGGCATGTCCGTGTGCTGGGTCGTAGCCATTTCTAGAGATAACAATGCTTGAGGTTGCAAATGTTCCATGTACGCGGTAGTTCCTGACCATTCATGTCTCTTAGCCTGTATGCGCCTGTTCCTAGTGGTTCTGTAACCTCATAGGGTCCTTCCTACTTTGGTCCAAGTTTACCTGTGTCTTCTGCGTGACTCGCATCATTGGCGCGGTATACTAAATCACCTGGTCTGAATGAGACACTTCGTACTTTTGCATCATAGTATCCCTTCATCTTTGACTTCGATCTTGCTTCACATATAGTTGCGCTACCACGCCTTTCTTCCAACAGTCCAAGTCGATCGCGCCGTCATCATTTGTTGCAACGTTGATTTCAAAGAAGGCGAATTGTTGGCATCCCAATTTGGTCGGTATGGCGACCTCGTCCCATAGACTAGAGAAAAGGGGTGTCCCGTCTTGTTTTGATGGAGATGCGGTGCGCCCATAGGACGTGGGATAATTCTTCCACCCACCGTCCTTTGTGTTTGTCCGGACGTGCTTTGATTCCTTCACCTAGGCTTCGATTTGCACGCCTACTAACCCATTGATTGTGGATGTTTAACCGACTTGAAGTCTTTGCGTGATATTCAACTTCTCGCACTGATCCTTGAAGGATTGTCACAAAATTGTTTCCGTTGTCCGAGATGATTTCCCAGCAATCCAAGCGGCATACAATATTATCCCAAACAAAGCGCTTGACCTGATTGCCAGTAATTGTCACCACTGCTTTTGCTTCGATCCACTTAGTGAAATAGTCTATTGCCACTATGAGAAACTTCAATCCTCCTGCTGCAACGGGGAAGGGGCCTGCAATGTCGATACCCAACTTGTAGAATGGCCATGGTGCCGTGATAGGCATTAGCTCTTGTTGTGGTTGGCGCGGGATGGGTCTATGAACCTGACAGTCACCGCACTTTCTTATCAATTCCCACGCATCACGGTGCATGGTGGGCCAATAGTATCCTGACCGTAAAGCGCGCGCAACCACGGACCGTGGTCCTGAATGCATGCTGCATGAACCTGAGTGGATTTCCTGCAGTACATAATTTGCTTGTAGGGGGCCCACACAGCGGAGCCATGGTTGCAGAAAGGAGCGTCGATATAGTATATCGTCTCGGAGCTCAAACCTTTGTGCTATGCGCCGTATTCTTCTGGCTTCCTTCTGCTCTTGGCGTAATACGCCCTTGCTTATGAATTCCCTTATTGGTGTCATCCACGTAGGGCCTTCCTCCTCGATTACCGTGGATATTTCCATCTCCGAGATGGATTTGTTCTTCAATGTTTCCACTAGGACTTGTTTTGTGGTGTGCGAAACTTGTGGATGCGATCTTGCTTAGTGCATCCGCCTTTTGATTTTCCCTCTAGGGACTTGTTTGATGGTAAACTGTCAAAGACTTGGGTTAGTGACTTGGTCTTGTCGAGGTATTGGATCATATTCTCCTCTTTAGCCACGCATCGCCCAACACGTGGTTGGCTACTAGCCGAATCTACATTTGCTTCCGTGTTGCGTACACCCATTCGAGCCGCAATGCGTAGTCCGTGATTAGGGCTTCGCATCGCTTCATTGTTTGTCGTTGTGAATTCAAAACGCAGTGCATAAGTGAATTCCATTCCTTCCGGACTTGTGAGGATGAGGCCTGCTCCTGACCCATCTATACATGAAGATCCATCTGTAAACAAGATCCATGGATCTTGTAGTTCCTTCTTGCCTTGTAGAGCTGCAGCATCGGTGTCTGGTTTTTCGATGATGAAGTCTGCTAGTATCTGCCCTTTTATCGCCGTACGTGGTCTGTAGGAGATGTTGTGTTCACCTAGCAACACGCCCACTTCGTAGTCGCCCGATCGTCGGTGTTTGGAGATGATTTGCTTGATTGGTTGGTGCGTGATCATCGCCATCTTGGATGCGCTTGGAAGTACTCGTGCAGCCGCTGGCGGCAAATACTAAAGCCAGGACCAACTTTTCCATTGCACTGAAATTGATCTCTGTTTTCTTGAGCGCTTTGCTTACAAAGTACACCGGTGTTTGCGACCGACTGTCTGTCGTGCAGAAGATGTTGGCGACCGCTCCATGTGTCGCAGATAAGTACATAATTAACTCTTCCCCTGGTCGAGGTGCGACTAATGTGGGGAGCGCTGCCATGTGGTGTTTAAGCTGTGTGAAGGCTTCTTCTGCCTCCGTAGTCCAGCGAAAATCTCCCTTTTTATACACTTCTTGAGTGTCTTGAAGAGAGGTAGTGACTTGTCTGCTGACTTGGATAAGAATCTGTTTAGACCGGCCCGTTTTCCGTTGAGAGATTGAACTTCCTTCAACGCTTGCGGTGAGGAAGTTCGATGACGACTTGGTCTTTTTCGGACATGGTTTGATGCCATCGTGTTCTATCGGTATCCAGAAACATGCCTTCAGAGCGCCAAAAGTGCACTTTTAGGGTTTAGCTTCATGTTGATCTCTTTGAGTCTCCTAAATGTCTCCTCCATGTCGCGCACCAACTCATCCTCGTGATGGCTTTTTATGACAAGGTCGTCAACGTAAACCTCTAAGTTGCGGCCCATTGCTTTTCAAATGCATTATCTACTAACCACGATAGGTGGCGCTGCGTTCTTCAAGCCAAAGGGCATTTTGGTATAGTAGTAGACGCCTTGGCTTGTATGAAAGGCCGTTTTTTCCTCATCTTCCTTAGCCATCTGAATTTGGTGGTATCCTTTGTATGCATCTAGGAAACACTTGAGCGGGTATCCACACAAAGATTATACCTTCCAGTCTATCTCTGGTAGCGGGCA
This sequence comes from Chrysanthemum lavandulifolium, assembly GCA_022545495.1. Lineage (NCBI taxonomy): Eukaryota > Viridiplantae > Streptophyta > Magnoliopsida > Asterales > Asteraceae > Chrysanthemum > Chrysanthemum lavandulifolium. The sequence continues at coordinate 146,069,871 of CM040239.1, forward strand.
GCAGTCTTGTGGACATGCTTTGTTGAGATCTGTGAAGTCCACACACATCCGCCAGCTACCATCGCTCTTCTTTACCATTCTTGGGTTGGAAAGCGGTCATGGTAGTAGACTCTCTCATGATACCGCCCCACAAGCTTTTGTACCTCTGCGAATTGCTTGTGCGCGTTCGAGCTTGGCCGCTCTTCACAGCGTATTGGTGAGTATCCTTGTCGGATCCTCGACTGTGTTCTGTGATTGAACGTGGTACCCCAGTCATGTGCTTTGGCTCCCATGCAAAGATGTCTAGGTTCTTTTGCAAGAGTGCGCATACAGATGCCTTGCCGTTGTCCGACAATGACCCTCCGATCGATACTTCCTGTTCTGGGTAACCGGGATGAATTGCAACCTTCAGATTTGGAACTTTAGTTGCTACTGCTCGGATAGGTACCGCCTCGCATGTAATCGTGTTACATTCTCTATGTGGTACAAGTGGCGTTGTGAGAGTAACAATACCACCTTCCACCGGGAATTTGAGCATCCCATGCGCCGTAGATCGGTCTTGTCGCGTATGGCCGATATCCCCGGTCTTCCGATAATGCCATTGTATGGCGAAGGATTTGATCACCATGAAATTCATCACGCTGTCATGAGTGTTCTTTATTGCCCACACCGACTAGTAGGCGATTTGCCTCATAGGCCATATCTTTCTCCTCAGAAACTAGTCGTTGTCATGACCAGCTTAATCGATGCGCGATATCGTCGCGATCGCTTGAAATAGTGCTCGTACATTATGTCCGCGGATGCTCCTCCATCAACATACATGCGGTGGATATCGTGACCCCCGCATTAATTTCGATGGTGAGCGGTTTCTCTCACATGCGTTGTCCGTGATTAAGGTGGGAAAGAGATTCCACTTCCATGGTAAAATTTTACCGACTTTTCGTCTAGTTACTCACGCCATGATTGTATCATGTAGATGGTGTCACCTTTTCTTTGGGTGTCTCTTTCTTGTTCCCATTCTTCCGCTCTATCCTTTCCTTCCTTGATGTTCTTGACCAAATGGTCCAATCTGCCTTCTTTTACTAGTTTATCGATGAGTTGTCGCAGCTTGGACACATTCATTGGTGGTATAGCCCTTCCGTCCATGATAGTCGCAATATCCACTCCCCACGCGCCGATCCTCGGAGTGCGATTTGTGGGGTCTTGGAAAGTTCGCACCTTCATTGCGTAGTATTTCCTTTAGCGCCTTAGTAAGCGGGTATACTGTCATTATCATGTCCGCTCCCCGACCGCGGTAGTTCTTGTTATGGTTGCTACTCCGGTCGGTGGATTGTCTCCGTGTTGATCCTGTGACCGATAGTTTGAGTAGCTTTTCTTGCTATTCCGCATGGCTTCTCCTTGGACGAAGGACCTTGTCCATTTCATTAATTCATCAAGGTTTGGGGAATCTTGTCGTTCACCTTTTGATGAGTTCGGGTTATTGATCCCATTCATGAACCCCGAGATTTTCAAAGACTTCGGGCATGCCTTAACTCGTATGCACTCATCTTTGAAGCGCTCCATGTATGCGCTTGTAGATTCCCCAGCACTGCTTTTACCCCGGCGAGTTCGACGGGGTTTTTAGCGCACTTCTTCCGTTGAGTAAAGTTTAGGCGGAATGCCTTCTCAACTCTTCAAAGCCATCGATGCTTCTACGTGGAAGCTTACTAAACCGTTCAGCGCTTCCAACTAGCGTGGAATTAAACATGTGGCACCACACGGTTGTGGCCAATTTTCGATAGTAGCGGTGATTCGAAAATTTTAGGTGATCATCGGGATCACTGCTCCATCATAGGTTTTGACGTTAGCGGGCATGCGCCTCCTCTTATCTTCTCGAGAAGTTACCGATCGTTGAGTGAACGATCCACCTTCGGCGGTGCCATGGAAGAGACATGTCTTCCTCCTCCGGTCATGGTATTTCCTCCCGACTTCGGTGTCCGGTTTACCGTCCTCGTTGTCCGAGGAATTACCAAGGACTAATTTTCCTTCTTCGGCGTTTGCATACCGACCGCCCTAGAGTCTCGCATGAAGGGCTTTCACTTGGGGAGTATCGTCGCCCAAGTCTGTCCTGGACTTTGCGGCTACCAAGCCTGGCGTGGACATTGGTACGTCGTTCATCCTCCTCGCTTCCTTCCAGATGTTGCGAGTTAGATGTCTCATCATCCTCAACTTTCCTCCCAATTCTGTTAAACACTAGGGGTCGGCGGCTATCTCTCCCGCGTTTCTCCTTTTGATGGCGCGGTGGGGATGTTTCGTATTCTGAATCGAAATTGAGTCGAGCATGCAGGCTTCGAATCGACCTCTTTTTTGCTTCCTCTTGCATGAAGGCTGTCAAGGTTTCGTAATTTTGAGATACGAAATCTCCCGGTGCGAGTTCCGGTGCGACCCCCTCTAGAGAGAGGGTGCCTGCTTCTACTACCGGGCCCTTGTTCCTGTCGGGTGCATCTGGTGCCTTCGAGAGGTCAGTTTCTAATACTGATTGAAGGGGAGTAGCAAAAACGGTGCGCAGCGGATCTCCTGCGCTGGTGGTTGTCGTAGTGGCTTGGGTTGTCCCCGAGCGTTGTTCTACCGTAGGGAAGACTAGGTCTGGTCCTAATCCTTGGTTTTTGGCGACATTGGTTGTCCCAGAAGCCTGCTTAGAAGCTGATCCGCTTTGTTGCTTCTTTCCTGTAAGGTCTGCTTGCGATCGGTGATTTCCATGTTTCGTCATTCTAGTTCTTAGTTAGGCTCCCACGGATGGCGCCACTTGTTGATACAAAAGTTGGGCATTCCTTGTTTGAGCTCCGGTTCTCGATCAATTGATTATTCCGCTGAGACACGCGCACTAAGTAACAGAAAACACCGTTAGGCTTATCGTGGGATTGTCTCCACGATTATCCTCCGGCGTAAGAGTAAGTAATCGGTTTTAGGGTTGTGGAGAGTTAGGGTTTAGATCGTACCTTTAATGAGGGCCGGGATGCCCCTTATATACACACGAAACCCTTATTAGTTTCGTGTTCCCCAACCTTTGGCGTATCCCGCCTAAGTCGGGCAATCAATACATATCTCATTTAATAAGAGATATTCGATATCCAAAACCATAAATAACTTTGGGTTTGGGCCTTCGTGAGCCCATACCGTTATAGGCCGGGCTCATGACCCGAATGTAGACTATACGTCATCACATACTACTGTACTATGAAGCCTCAACATTTTCTTTTTATACCTTCCATGTTGTGTTGTCATAGACATGCCCATGCATACTACTACATAAGGCTCTAAAATAAAAATTGCCAACTAGACTAAAGCATTCTCATCGGCTGAAATGGTGCTAGAGGACAACGAAGATGGCGAGAGCACACTAGCTCGTCTCCCTTGCTCGCTATCTCTTTGGTGCTAGAGGACAACAAAGAAGGCGAGAGCACACTAGCTCGTCACACATTCTCGCTATGTCATGGGCTGAAATGGCTAGAGGACAACGAAGATGGCGAGAGCACACTAGCTCGTCACCCTTGCTCGCTATCTCTTTGGTGCTAGAGGGCAACTCTTTGGTGCTACAGGACAACAAGAAGGCGAGAGCACACTAGCTAGTCACAGATTCTTGCTATCTCATGGGCTGAAATGGCTAGAGGACAACGAAGATGGCGAGAGAACTGAAATCGATGGTTCATTTTTGTAGTCCTTATTCAAATATGGTCATTTACAAAATTCCCTCTCAAGCGATTCATTATCGTGTTTGTTATATAATATAAAGTTTAGAAACAAAAGTAACTCCTAATGCTGGTAGAGAGGCTGCTTCCGGTTCTACCAAAGGTAGAAAAGGACCTCCGGCTTTGCAAGGGGTGAGGATCGAACCCTTGACTTCTGTCTCCAGAGACAAGGGTGTTAACCACTTGATCCAACCTTGCTCTTTAAAGTTTAGAAACAGATAGATATAATAAGATATATGTTTACAATGACAATATGTTCATGTCATGAATTTACTCAAAAAGCGGTGGATTTTTGTTTTCAAAGGTAATTTTTGTACCGTTGATGTGCGACAATGTTGCATGTTGCGTACGTATATGAAAATAATAAGACAAGTGTCGATGCAAACCGAATATATATCAGGTAACATATATAATAGTAAAAGACGGGTGATATTAAACAAACACGAATAATGCATTTCATTGATACAAATATTAATTCCCAAGATCTGTGTTGGTTATGGAAGCATAATACAAGATGACACAAAACAGCTTTTTCCAGTCCCATGCCCAATCCTACTAGAGAAACATCAATACATAAGGGATATTACAAAATGCAACCAAAATCACTTGATCATCTTGACATTTGTTTACAGTTATCGCTTGTGAGCGCAAGGGAAACTAAGAACTTATAGTTTGCTAAGAAGACGACTGCAATGTTGTATAAAGTTCATGAAAGCAGACATTTAAACGGCTTTGATTCTCATCATATTGGATCTTCATGCAATCTCTTATCTTACTCATGACATTGTCAGCCTGTGCACACAGACTAGAAAAACACGGTTGCATCTCAGCTCTCTTTGATGCAGGAAACTTGATCAATAATTCTCTAATAAAGCGCAATTGACGAACGATGCCATCAATCTTCTCTTTCCTTTCCTCAATCTGCTCACTCAAACTCTCCCAACAGCTATTGATATGTGCCACATTTCCCACAATCTGCTCACTCAAACTCTCCCAATAGCTATTGATATGTGCCATGTTTCCCTCAATCTGCAGTTCGTTCTCATCCAGTACATTTTGTTCATCATCCATCAATGCGTTGCGGCCCTCCATTGGTACATTCTCTTGCTCAAGATGGGTGAGGTTGGTTGGGTTGATATGGATCGAATTGGTTGTAAACGAAGTTTGTTATTTTACAATAATTTGATTAACGCTTTAAGTGATGCAAAGTGGAAAAATGTCATGAGCTTCTCAAAGAGATGAAGGCTAATGGATTTGCACCTTCACAATTCACCCACAACTCTATATTTAGATACTAATGTAAATTTGGGGATGTGGATGGTGCCATAAACATGCTGCGTGAGATGCATGCTCATGGGCATAAGCCATATGGATTAAATATTACACATTGCTAGTGATGAAACTTTCCACAAATAGAAAAGTGGCTGAAGCATGTAGCTTTATGACTATGATGAAACGGTACGGATGGGCCTTATTCCTTCTGTTGTAACCTACAACTTGCTGATTGATGCATATTGTAAAGATGATGACACTGATCAGGTTGTTGGCTTTTTCTCAATGATGGCTGAGAAAAAACGAAACCCAAGTCTCATTACTTATTCGACTTTGATTGATGGATTGTGTAATGCCGGGAGATCTGATGAAGCTCTATTAATTTGGAACCAAATGGTATGCTCCCCAAATAGAATAGTATATATGGTTCTCATTAATGGCCTTTGCAAGAATTAATTGAGTTGGTATATGAATGTTAAAATTAGGGTTTATGAAGAAAGAGGGAAATGAGATATAAGTGTTTATTTGTGGTCACATGTGCGCCCACAGATGGTGAAAGCAGTATATACTTATAATAAGAGGTAAGATCAAAGTTTTATGGGTGATAATAATATTTTTGAAAGTTCGTTACCTAACATTAGAAATTTTTGAATGTTCATGACCAATCAGTGTAATTAACCCTTTTATTTATCACCATGCTTGCAATACAAAAGACTAAAATAAATAACGTATTACATACAACACAATTAAACACAGAAGATTATGAAAGTAACATGCCTATCGGGCGGGTTAGACAATTGGTGCACTACAACAAGTATATCATTTATACACATTTTTTTCTTCGCACTTTATGAATTGTTAACTTTTTTTTTAAAGATATTCACACTTTAGAGCGTGAATATTTGTTTAAAAAATCCACTCACTTAAAAAGTGTGAAGAAATTTCAATCTCACACTTAAAAGTGTGAAGAATTACTTTTAAATTAAAATCATCACACTTAAAAGTGTGAAGAATCAAAATCATCACACTTAAAAGTGTGAAGGTTTTAAAACGCTCACATTTAAAAGTGAAAAAATATTCATAAAGCTTCACACATAAAAGTGTGAAAATATTTGCTACACCCAATTGGTTCACACGCATACTAGTATGAACTTTTTAATTTTTCACACTTTAAAGTGCTTCAACATGCTCTAAAAAATGTGAGTAAACAACTATTTTGTAGTAGTGGTGTTATATGAAAAATTAGAGAGACAAACTGTCCAAACTAAATGCTGAAATTGACTGAATTAATTGTACCATATTGATTGTTGCCTTGTGTTCACGTTATTTAAGCATGTTACCACCCTAATTATTATCTTTTAACAAAATTAGCTGACCTAAATAATTAGTCATAGGGCTTTTACGAAAAAAAAAAAAAAAAAAAAAAAAAAATCCGTCTACGTCCTACATTTATATATTGGACTTGCATGAGTTTGACGCCCACTAGAATTTGTGGCACCTTGCGCCCGCACCGCCAACACATGCCAATCATCACCATGTCCACAAACACCCTCAATAAGTATATAACTTTTACGAATCAAATTTGTATTAATTCAAATAAAGGTTAAAGATATAAAATATGAAAGTTGATTGGCGTATACAAATGGTGTCTTTAATTACACGCCTAAACTTATGTGTTAGTGTCACTATGGTGACATTAGAGAGAATTCTTCATAAACCAATAACTTAGCCACATCTTTATAGCATATTATTAGTCCTTCTTTTTTTTTTCGATGTAGAATTTCCAACTTGGCTTACTGTCCCTCAAATCAAGTCCTCCAAATCTTTTCCATAAAATATTTGAAAAAAAAAAAAAAAAAAAAAGGTTCAACCCAATATATCAAAATGAATATTGAATTAAAAAATTAGATCGAGATGCATTGAAGAGATGTATACTACGAGTGTGTAACATATAAGGAGCTGAAGCGATTCGTTATCGTGTTTGTTATATAATATAAAGTTTAGAAACAGATAAATATAAATAAGATATGTTTACAATGACAATATTTCATGTCATGAATTTACTCAAAAAGCGGTGGATTTTGGTTTCTAAGGTAATTTTGTATCGTTGATGTGCGACAATGTTGCATGTTGCGTACGTATATGAAAATAATAAAACAAGTGTCGATGCAAACCGAATATATATCAGGTAACATATATATAGTCGGGTGTAAAAGACGGTTAAGACCCACAAAAACACCAAAAATAATTTAAAACTCAGGACCCACACTTTTTCAATAAAAATATTTTATTAAAAAACACGAATAATGCATTTCATTGATACAAATATCAATTCCCAAGATCTATGTTGGTTATGGAAGCATAATACAAGATGACACAAAACATCTTTTTCCAGTCCCATGCCCAATCCTGCTAGAGAAACATCAATACATAAGGGATATTTACAAAATGCAACCCAAATCACATGATCACCTTGACATTTTGTTTACAGTTATCGCGCTTGTGAGCGCAAGGGAAACTAAGAACTTATAATTTGCTAAGAAGACGACTGCAATGTTGTAGAAAGTTCATTTTGATTCTCATCATATTGGATCTTCATGCAATCTCTTATCTTACTCATGACATTGTCAGCCTGTGCACACAGACTAGAAAAACACGGTTGCATCTCAGCTCTCTTTGATGCAGGCAACTTGATCAATAATTCTCTAATAAAGCGCAACTGACGAACGATGCCATCAATCTTCTCTTTCCTTTCCTCAATCTGCTCACTCAAACTCTCCCAACAGCTATTGATATGTGCCACATTTCCCACAATCTGCTCACTCAAACTCTCCCAATAGCTATTGATATGTGCCACGTTTCCCTCAATCTGCAGTTCGTTCTCATCCAGTACATTATGTTCATCATCCATCAATGCGTTGCGGCCCTCCATTGGTACATTCTCTTGCTCAATATGAGCCCTCTTGGTCTCGATATCAGCTTTCTCTTGTTCTAGATGCACTTGTAGTTCGGCCATACGTTTTTTCGCATTAATGGCATTCCTCTCTGCTATAATCTCCTGCATGATACAACAGAGCTCAAAAGAAACATAAGTAGACACGGATGTTATGATGGTATTATAATCTCGTATAAATGTTGTCATAGTTGGCTTGATTTTGTCAAAAACAAGGGGTGGGATAACAATTCTCATTGTGAACTACAGATTTTGTAAGCTAATTTTGGCTTCCCGGAAGGGTTACAAAGCACACAATAGAAACTGACACCAATCATCAGTTTTTTGCCCGTTCATTTTACGCAACTTCCTTTCTTTTAGAAGCATTTTAACCTCCTTTATTTCGAGAAAATCTAAAGGTATTTTATCATTTTGCAGAAAATGGTGGAAAAGTGAAAGTACATTACTTGAAATCAAGGAAAATAAGTTTAACATGGGAATCGCCATAAAATATCGTGAAAAAGGCGTTACAAATATAATATTAAGAAAAACATTGGAAAATTTATACATTGCTGAAATTATTTACGAAGTTCACATCATAACAATTCACATGTTGGGTAACGAGGTTAAAATATGAGTATCCCCAAAAAAATGCTAGGCTCATTTTGTAGCCATTAGAGTAGTGCATACCCACTACGAATCTAGGATAGTGTCTGACTAGACGATAGTTGGGTCGTCTTATAAACAGGTTTGACATCCATTTCTTTCAAGTGTGGTGCCTTATAACCCAACGCCAATGTCAGACCTGCTCGGCTATGTCAATAGGCAGGTTAAAATGAGGTACCTTATAACCCAACACGTGAGCAAAAGATCCTACTCTCAAGGGGAACACTATAGGTAAAGTTCAGCATACTAACTAAGCTTTTAAGACATCCATATCATATGTGCTTCCGGGCCATATGGAACAGTTGTAGCGAAAAGAAGATGCCTACACGTTTACCGTGGTTCCAAAAAAAATGAAACCAAAAACAAATACAAAATACCAAAAAGTTACCATCAAACTAAATTTTGAACTTAGGTGATAAAATGAAACAAAAGAAGCTAGGTAACATCATATCTCTACAATTGATACCTAACACGAAGAAATATTTCGTTTGCTAATTGCTACTATAAGTATGATGTGGCAGATAAGAATATACTAGATGATGTAAATACCTCGCGTGAAACGATCGTGAAGGTGGCCCCTGGAGAGCTATTTAGCAAATAGCTTTTGACTTCGGTAGACACTACTATCTCCCTTGGAAGCTGCCGCTCATATAACAATAATGGAGAAATCTTTAAACTCTCTAAGTTAGAAAGCGGAGAATGCTGATGCGAAATTATTTTCACATATGAAGAAAGATGCTGCAAAAATTACAACACAATCATAATATTCCAGTTATATTTTGCTTAAATCTTTTTAATGTTTTGGGAATCAATAGCTACATACCTCGAGAATTTCCAAGTTAAGAGTCAGATCTTTAACACTGTGAAGAAGTTGAAAAAGACCAAAAATATTTTGAGGGTCTTCAAAGTGTGGTAATTTAATAGAGATATCCGCCTTCTCCAAAGAACGGAAATCTTTAGCAGAGAACTTTAAAAAATCATAGCATTGAAGGAGCAAGTAGGTAAGATCAGGCGCAGAAATCATAATATTGCTTGAAGAATTTGTACGTTTTTTAATAATGAGATTCTTGAGTTCAGGTGCATCCACACTGAGCAATCTCACACACCCGGGTACCTCGTCAATAGTGAGATTAGATAGTTGGGAATGAGAAATATTGAAATCAATATTATCCGATCCCGCCATTTTGCAGCTAGTTAAGGTGAGATTCTTCAAGTTCACACACTTGGTGATAAGCCCACTGAAATTATCAGGATTGTCACGAGACAACATGATTCCATCAAGATGCAATGTGGTTAAAGCAGGGACCTCCCACCTGGATGTAAGGGTCACGGAACCTCTCTGATTACATCTCCTATCGCAATAACCCCTTTTAAAATTAAGATGTTTGAGAGTCTGAGAACTAAGGAGAGATAGAGGAAACTCAACATCTCTTTCAACCAAGTATGTAATATCCAGTTGTTGGATATTGTGAGAGAATGCATAGTCGAGAATTTTTTTGACAATAGCTATTTCACGAAAAGTGAGCTTCACCAAAGACACTTCCGTTTCCGTCTCTTTTTTGCGGTGAAAGAGAACATATTCAACAAACTTTAAAAACTTGGGCAAATTAGGAAAATCCTCACTTGAAAAAGCAAGACACTTCAGTGTAGTCCAGATAAACCTCAATTTAGGTAACAAAATACTGCTGGTTTTAACAGCATCTAGGGTGTCAATTAATGAGAAAATTTTATGAATAAGATCATTAGGCAAGCTGCTTAGTTTATCTGCTTCTACATCCAAACGCTTCTTATCATTTTCAGAACCCATTATCTCCCAAAATGTAGATTAATAAGAACAATCATTCATGTATCCAATCTATCCTTTAAGTGAACTCCACCAGAATTTCAAGATTCATCTTTTTCTCTGTCTTTGTCTTGCTGTTAAACCTTCATCATGTCGTCTTTTTTTACCACAAAAGCTGCAAATTTATAAAGTTTTATTAACAATGAAAACAAAAACTAATGATAGAAACTTTTATCGGTCCTATTTCCATATATGAAATGCCATTGTTTGAGCTTAATGAAGTAACAGAAAGCAGTATAACTTTCCTCTAGCTACGAATGTCCTTTATTACTCTATATTCGACAAACCACCTAGTGTCTCCATCTAAATCAGTAACAGAACTGAATTGTAAACATGTTCAACAACAATTAAGTTAACTTTGAAAATATCTTCTGCTGCTATAATCGACCGACAAACAGAGCCATTCAAAAGTCGAATAATAAAATATTTGTCACAAGGTTCCTACTCTAACCAGTTTTGTGAAACAATTTAAGACTGCGGTATCTATTTGAGTTTTGATGAATTGACAGTAATGAGTAATCCACCTTATCATCTCCTACCAACGAAAACAGTTCTTAACGTAAAAACGAATGAGGTTTACCCTGTTTAGGTTACCCGGAGGGCGAGTCCTTGACTCAGATCTACGTGGCTAACCGAGGTATCCATGTGGCCACCCCAAAAGCAATTGTATGATTTGACTATAATTGATATTTTTGATTAGTTGTCGAGCCTAAACACGGCAAAGGATGACAAAGGGGGTATGAGCTTATTTAGGGGGTTTTGGTAAAAATAGGCTAATCAAGTGTTTTATAAGCCTAATTTGCCACCCTTTTATCATAGGCTAATCCAGACACTCAACCTATTCATCATAAGCTACTTACTAAATAAAAGGCTAAACAAAAACTAGTAATATAATTTTGGTCGTTTTATTAACAAAAACTAATCCAAACACATAAAATATGGATCCTAAAAGCAGAAAATTAGTTCAATTGGAAATGAAAAACGTGAAAAAGGAAATGAGATAGTAGCATTAATTAATTGATTAGTGAGAGATAATACCTTCCTGCGTTTCACTCATCAGTTAATGGAGGAGGTATGCACGGATTATATTTTATTTTTAGGTAGGGTTTTATATAGCAGGGTTAGCGATTATTTCACTTTTAGTTGCTTATTTCGACTTTTTATTAGGCGTGCTTAGCCCGAGTATTTTATTGCGGCAGATAGCTTATAAAATTAATAAAAATTTGATAATTTGAAGAATTACATAATATTTTAAACCCGATTTGATCTGAACGGCTCAACTGATTGAACCATTTCAGTCAACAAAACGGGTCAAATTAAACCGGATGAACCCGTTAGGTTTGAAGCGACCCGGGTCAATCCGGTTTTCGATATGTATTAATAGTGTATTAATAGTTTCTAGTTTTACATATGATTTTCAAAAATAGTGTAAGAACTTTTTCAAATACTTTAAGTTTTTCACCTTTTATTTTTTTGTTTTTCCTAGATAGATAGTTAAGATAATTAATTTATTATATGATAAACTTATTTAAGCTGAAAAGTTTCAAAATAAGTCACAAAAATAGGGCATAATAAAATTATATAAATTGAAAAGTTTTCAAATAAGCCACAAAAGTGAGGTTATGAAACTTAAACTCAAAAAAAATAAGTCAGCTATATAAGCCGAAACCAATGCTTTATTTTTGTTCTTTATAAGCTTACTATTTTAATTTGGATAATATTGCTTTAAATATTTAATAAATATAAAATTTTTCAACTTAAAAAAATTGGGTATAAATTTATGAATTTCAGTTGACTCTTTATTGCCTTGCCCCATCGTTTAGGTTTTTGGTGCCTCCTTTCTGTTTTGCCGTAGCATTAGGCTCCGTGCATTGCTATGTGTTATTTTAGTTTGCCTGCTTTTCTTGTCGTGCTTTTGTTTTTCTCTGCCTTAGCTTTAGGCTCGTGCGTTGTTTTCGCCTTGCTCTGTGTTGCCCTCTTAGGTCTGCCCCGTGCCCCCTTGCCTTGTTTTTCCTGCTTTTGCTTGTTGGTTACTGTCTTCTGCTCTCTTTTCTTTTCTTTCTCACCCGCACACCTGCACTTGCCGGATGTCTCGTTGGAAGCAGTCTCTCAACTCCCGGGTTTATCCTGAGATAGGGGTAGGATTTGTCTACATTTTACCTCTCCCATACCCTGCCTTGGCGGGATTTAGGTGTGTTGTTTTTGTTAGTTGCTTAAAGATCTTTTGATGTTGTTTTTAATATGATTAAGATTCTATTCTTTATAACAATTGTTTGGATGAAATTGTATTAAGGATGTAATAAATCATAAACATTTAAAAGACATAATTTTTTTGGTGTAATTTCTTACTTACTTTTCAAATTATCCTAATTTGGGAAGAAAATTAGAAGAGTAATTTTGGTGTAATTTACTCTATTTTACTTTCCTCTCATCTCCTAAAAAATCATTTACTCTCCTCTCTTCTTCAAAAAACTCAATAACACGATTTTTTTTACCATCACAAATCTTTCTTTTTTTTTCTTCAAAAGTGAATTCGAAAATATAGTGATCTCTTTTGAAAGTTATTGATTATATTGATAATCTTGTGATAAAAATCTACTTCCATAGATTCTCAAACACGATTATAGTCTACCAATCTGTATGTAATTCTCGTTGTTAGGTCACCATATTGTAATACAAGCATCAATGTATAAGAAATGAGATAAGAAGTGATCGGATGAACACTAAACACAATACACACGAATGATATAGAAATGTTTAGGCGTAGGAATTAATGTAAAGTGAACAACCAACCCCCAAATGGGAGTTTACCACATTATTTATAGGGAAGGAACTAGGGCAACACACAAGTTCCCTTCCTTTCCTTATTGGGCTTGGGCCAAGGCTTATGGGCTTTCTACATAAGCCTTGCCTTAAATACTAACATAAAAGCCTATTTAAGCAACCTATTACATATTGATTACAAACACTTGAAATATAGTTTAGGAGTGATTCCAACAATCTCCCCCTAAGTGTTGGTAATTAATGACTTAAGTAATCTTTAAACGTTGTTGGTGCTGATGTAATAGTTGCTTTGACGTCTTCTGACATTCTTCTTTCTTGTGAGAAGAAGTGCCTTGATTCCAACAATCTTCCCAGTGTAGGGATCTTGTTTCTTTAGAAGTATTCTGCTTTGACGTCTTTGATTTCTTTGTTCTATAATTCTTTGTTTTTTGTGGTGGTTGTGATAGTATGTTGTTGTCACCACATGTGTCGACCGTTGCTCCAGTTTCCACGTCTTTCTCCAACATGCTCACACGGTCATTTGACAATGAATTCGGATGTGAAGTAGTTCTCTAGTCTTTATAACTTTGTAGATTTTTGATTAGATGAAGAATCATTATGACTTTGTGTTGCCTTTGATTATGAGAGAACTTCTTTATGATGTTGTTGGTATGAGCATGTGGAGAATCAAGACGATCTCTTCCTCCCATGAGCATCCATCGCCAACAAGATCTCCCAGCGATCACGAACACCAATTGATCATTGTAATCTTCTCATAAAGAATTGATTAATACAATTGTTCTACTGATGAATGTCTTGATTCCATTCACCTTGGTCGGGCGAATCAGTCGTCCGAATCCCGTAAGGGACAGTTGGCATATTGAACAAGTTAAAGTAATGACCCACATATTCGGGACTCGATTCTTGAAAGGAGGCGAATCAGTCGTCCGAATCCCGTAAGGGACAGTTGGCATTACATTGAACAAGTTCAAGTAATGACCCACATATTCAGGACTCGATTCTTGAAAGGAATCTCCTTTGCGGGATTTCCAGCACTTACAAGTTCAAACTTCGAGAGTGTCGATAACATAATGTGAAGACACATCTCTAATTCTAGCAAAGGTCGTTCTCGAAACCGAATGCCCTCGAAGGCTAACACGATATACAAGTACATCTACGGTTCGGTGAGTCGAGGTACACCAAGCATCACCCCACGATCGTAGACCGTTTGAGACCACACTAAGCGTAACCACAAGGAGTTACCGAAGTGACTGTTGTCGGTGTTTGATGTTGACCTGGCGGGAGTTTCCATTCAATCACCGAGGATCACGGTTGTGAGCCCTCATAAATGTTCTCGACAGATTTCTAAGATCGTGAAGGACTCTAGAATGTATCACTTGCTTCCTTATTGTTGAATGACAAGTGATGAAATGTCAAGTGTTCCTAATAGATCTTTTGATGAATCTCGTGGCTCTAGACTCAACAAGGCGCTTTGGTTTTCCGAGCGGAGACTAGGGAGAGGTCTCCTTCTTCAATACCAAAGAATCTCTAAGAGAAAGCCAATAGTTTGCGTAGGGTTCCTGTGAGAATGAAACAAGCTTCATTGAGAGAAACTTGAGTGGCTAAAAGGTTTAGTGCATGCGCCTTCGGGTCTATGACGACTTTAATCTTCAATACCGATGTCATCAAGTGACAACCAAGAGTATATGAGTTGAACCTGTGTCCGCCCTAAGTTGAATAATCTGGAGGGCTATTTCTTTTCACCCTTTTCTTTACTTTTCTTTTTAATTCTTCAACTCCTTATTTCTTCGATTCTCATTTTCTCCTTTTTATAATCATACCTAAGGACTTTTAAATTCTAACTATTGGTTGTGTCCTTGGGTAGATCCCTCCGGCTCTGGCGGATCATAGGATGGTTATTCCTAACCTTAGTCACCTTATAACTCCATGACTAACCTATGTTGCCATAAAACCATTTTCTTGAAAAAGTCTCTCAAAGTGTTTATGATTAAAAAACATTTTGTACCACTGGGAGAGTTTTTATATTTTGCAGAAATACTCCCCCTCCACACGTGCTTAAGTATTTTGATGTAAACTGCACGGTGAGAGAAGAGCGCACTTTGAATTGATCAACTCAAGATAGAAGATTCCCATGAGACACGGTTACATCATCGACTATGTCAGCTTGAAGTTGTAAACACTCCTTGGTGAGGAGGTTTGACCCGTCAAGGTTCATGTCTACCAAGAGTTTTTCGAATGGTACATTCTACTAGGACAAGTCCTTTGCGAGACACGTTTACATCACTAGTGAACTAGCTTGCAATTATTACCCGTCCCGGACAAGTCTTTTCAAGTTACTAACATTTAAGAGCTCGTCAATTCATTGGTTAAGTCTTTAGCACGAAGATTCAATAGCAATTCACAACATATTTCTTATCACATAATTTTCTCCCCTCAAAATGGCATATAAATGTTATTTTGACAAAATTTTGATATCGAATATGTCCATTTCGAGTTTTGTGGGAAGATTTCCACGAAGAACAATTTGTGAACAAAGTTTTAAGCAAATACTCCCCCTCAACAAGTGATGTTAACTTTTGAGGTTTTGAAAATCATAAGGGGAAGTACTTGTTCTTTTGAGCAAAACTTTGAAATTGAAAGTTTTGATTAGTTTTACTCAAAAGTAAGAAGCTTTCGCTCCTTTTATAAGGATTGTGGCACTGAAGCGTACCACAGGGTCCTTGCATTACAAGTACGGGTTGTACACTGTTATGTGTGCACAAGCCATTATGAATAAGTCAAACAGACAAAATCACAATCAAGAATTTTAAGAGTGTGCCCAATGATTACGCATGACCAGCTACTTTCTGAGGACGTTGACATGTCAGAATCATAAAACATGTTCTTCCTCCCACATAGCTCTCCAACCGTCGCATCTGATCCCGATGAATCAGCCTTTCATCAATCCTAGAGATAAACCGAAGAACATCCTTGCGATCCTTTGAGTTCCAAATCTTCTTCTGAATTATACCCAACTCAATGTCCTTCAATCGATATTCTAATCCATCTCGAACCATCTTCAGGGTGTCATCATAGAACTTTTGAATTTCATCGAAAGCCATGAAGCAAGTATGATGATTTTCACTTCGGTAGACAAACCCAAACTTTGGTTTATGAACGATTTTGTACTGAGGTTCTTGATTGATTTCGTTGAAGTGTAGAAGTGATGCAGTGAGTTTTGAGTTGTTTATGGTAAGATTCGAACCTTAGGTGGAGATCTCCAACACGCTCTTAGATTTGAAGCGTATGAAAACAAGGAGTGCAGTAATGTACTTGATCTGAATCTCGGTTGATGTTCAGGTTGGGGCTCAAGTAAGTCATGGTCCACACCATCAGTGTATATAAAGTGATCACTGGTTCTCTACATTGGTGGTGTGGTTTCTGAAACCCCTGGTTGATCAGATGGTGGTGGCTGTGTAGCTTTGTTGTGTAGTGGTGAAAACCTGCTTAACCCTTTTTCAAATCATTGGATGGAGTTGCCTTCTTAATAGATTTTGTTGTAGACTTAGTTGTTTCTTTTGTTGGTAGAGGTGATGATTGAGATGATGATTTGGGTTTAGTGGAAGTGTCAAGAGGTGGTTCGGAAGACTGTTGAGGTTTATGTGTTGGATAGTCAACAATGTAGTTATCTGATGCCTTCTTTAACTTTTCATCTTCAGCTATAGCAGCTTCTTCAGCCTCTTTTCGCATCATTTCCTCTTCAGCCACCAAATTATCATCATCAATGACTCTTTCATCCTTATCATGAACGTAATCTCCTTCGTCATATATTTCCACATCTTCACCATGCTTTTCTTCTTGCGGTTGTTAAAGGTTTTGTTGTGGTTGCTTCATTTCAACAGTGACAGTGACACCCTGATCCTTACCGGGTTGATTAACCGGATCGGATGGGGTAAGAGTTGTTTGCAATGGATCTTCCATAAGTGAAGGACTACTGCTTGACCCTCCTACCCACCCGGGTTGATTAACCGGAAAGGTTGAAGCATGGTATTCCATCCTTTTCTGCTTAAATGTCTTACGAAATTGTATTTCCTCGTCCATTGAATCATACTCATCATCGGGATGACTTTTGAGCATGAATTTGAATGGATGTTGAAGAAGGATGTCCTGACGATTCCGCAAGATGATTCAGAGCATATGAAGTTGTTGAAGATGACACGGAGATTTTTCTTGCCAATTGTTTTGTCGTATCCAGCTGGGAATGTGTTTGCCATCGAGAGCTCAGCTGAGGCATTGATGTTTGCTTGATTTGCAGCCATTACATTAGACAAAAAGACAGACATATGGAAACACAATGTGTTTGCTTTAGTCTGATTTATTATCTAATTCCTTATTTGATGGTAACATGTTTATGTTAGTTACAAGTCCTAAGTCACATTTGTCCACTTGTTTGAAGTTGATGTGATAAGTTACGTGAACGTGTTAATTTTGAAATTTTAAAGTCCAATTTTTCATTTAACACACAACATATTAACTTATGTGAGCTTATATGAAACATCAGGTATTTGTGACTTATGCGTAACATTTAACAAGTAATATATGCGTAACAGGCCAAAATGTAGTAAACAGTGGGTTATGTAACAAGGATCCTTATGCGTAAGAAAGGAGCTTATGCGTAGTAGTAAGCTAAAGCGTTAGACCAAGCTTATGCGTAAGAGTTTCTTACGCGTAAGACAAGTTCAAAGGCTTTAGGCTTACGCGTAGGAATAAGCTAGATGTTACGCGTAAATTTTACTCGTAAGAGTAAAGCTTATGCGTAGCAAACCTTGTTTACGAATATCTTTCCAAGATACACGTAATCCACTGTAGACCTCTTATGCATAAGAGTTACGCATAAGATTTCTCTTAGGCGTTACGTTTACGCATAAAAGTAACCTTTAAGCGTAACGGTTGAACACCTGAAGATTCTGACATTACGAAT
Source organism: Chrysanthemum lavandulifolium (assembly GCA_022545495.1). Lineage (NCBI taxonomy): Eukaryota > Viridiplantae > Streptophyta > Magnoliopsida > Asterales > Asteraceae > Chrysanthemum > Chrysanthemum lavandulifolium. Next base: position 146,088,035 of record CM040239.1, read on the forward strand.
AATTAACCTGTTAAATATAAACATGAAAACTTGATTGCATTTAATTCCAAACACCTTTTAGATCAAAAAACAAGCATAAGAACATATCAGATACACACAGAAAGACTTAGGCGTAAAATTACTTAAACCATAAACCCTTAATCTACACGTAAGAGATATAGCTACACAAATAAACAAGAATGTTTCTGGAGTGTCCTAGATGTCATATGAGTGCAATGGAACAAGATTTAACACATTTCCACCACAAAATCAGAAGATTCATCGGAGATGAACCTAAAAAACCTAAAACTTAAATTCTTACAGTTTAGATGTTTCTGGGCTAATTTAAAGGTTCAAAACATGCACATATACTTATTCTAACACTTTCTTGACCACCTAATAACATATCGCAGAATAGAAAAACCCTAAATGAGCGCAAGAACCCTAGAATTCAAATTAATGAAATTTAAGATTCTGGATGGTTTTGGACGATTGAAACAAGTTTAATAGACACTAAGAAAGGTTTTAACATAACTCATTTCAATCCAAACACTTTTATGCATAAACACACAATTCGTTCGAGTGAACAATTTTCCAAAATCAATTTTAAAGAGTTTTAACCATTGGATTTGAAAGATTTTTTTTTTTTTTTTTTTGAAATCCTTGTTTAGAATCTTGATCAAAACAATTAAGAACTTACTGATTATGAAAAACTTGAACGGATTTTGAAGATTTGATTTGGGTCGTTTGATCTTGGTGGTTTAGGAGTAAAGCACATGAAGTGGTGCATAGAGTGTGTTAGGTGAATGTTTTTGTTAAATTAATCTGCCAAGTTGACACATTCAGTTCCTCAACCTCAAAGAGATTCCAACCGAGATTCTTTAACTTCCGTTTAGATTAGACAAAACACATGTAAGGTAAGAAACTTAATGATACTCCCCCTCGACTTTTGAAATAATGAATTTTGAAAGCATTTTAGTCCGAGGAGAGTATTTGACAAGAAACGTATCCACCATTTTAGAAGAAACAACATATTTAAGGTAACATGCAAGTACCAGGTTTTATGAAAATTAAATTTTTTTACTTTCTCTCCCTCAACACGTGTTCGGGAAAATAATGAAAAGTTTGATAGAACACAGTGTTGACGAAAGTATTGTACTTGCAATGTTTGAAAGAATTTAAATAGAAGAATATTTTTGTATTTTATCAGATTTTATATTTTTCTATTTTTGTTTTTGAAAAATTTATTTACAAAAGAGGTTTTGGTGTTTGACTGGTTTTCAAGAATGTGTTAAAAATTCGTCCAGTTCCTCTGGAGTTAAATACCTCATACCAATCCGGTGGATCAAATCGTTAAACCTAGCAGGAGCCAGAGCTTTGGTGAGGAGATCCGCCAGTTGGTGATCAGTACCTACAAAATATAATTCAGCGGTACCCTTTTCCACATGCTCCTTTATGAAATGATATCGAAGATCGATGTGCTTGGACTTTGAATGTTGAACAGAGTTGCACGATATCGCATTAGCACTTCGATTTTCGCAGTACATCGGGATTCTGTCAAATACGTAACCATAGTCTTTGAGTTGTGTTCACATCCAAATGACTTGAGCACAACACACCGACATGGCTACATATTCTACTTCAGTTGAGGACAACGATGTACAATCCCGCTTCTTCGATTGCCATGACACGGTTTATCACCAAGAAATTGTAGAGCACCAAGTACTTTTCCGAGAATCTAAGCAACTGCGAGCGAGATCGTCTAAAAAGCTATTAGTTCAAAATCGAATCCTTCGGATACCATATCCCCAAATTAATGGTTCCTTTATGTATCGGAGGATTCTTTTAGCCTCGAGAGGTGAGTTTCACTTGGTCGCAATCGATAACAGAGCAAAGATATACATCAAATACAATATCGTGTCTAATGGTCGTTAGATACATGAGAGACCCAATAATACTTGGTATTTGGTAGGGTCAACCAATTTCCCATGCAAATCGTCATTCCGTTTCTTGGTATGTGCCATTCTTTGTGGCATAGGTATCATAGTTTTGCATTCCATGTTTGTTTAAAATTTCAAGAGCATATTTGGAGTGACTCAAGAAAATACCACGGGGTGATTGATGAGCTTGCAGTCCTAGAAAGAACGTAGGTTCACCCATCATTGACATTTCAAAATGTTTTTTCATAAGTTTTGAAAAATCGTTTGAGTACTTTAGATGTGTTGACCCAAAAATGATGTCATCCACATAAATTTGAACGATTAAAATGTGTTCCCCGTGATATTGCATGAATAGTGTTGGGTCGACCGATCCTTTGACGAAATTATGAAAGATAAGAAAGGATGATAACTTATCATACCACGCCCGAGGGGCTTGTTTGAGACCGTAGAGAGCCTTGTTCAGTTTGTAGACGTGATTAGGGAACTTTGGATCAACAAATCCTTCCGCGACTAACATAGACCGTTTCTTCGGTTTACCATTCGTAAAAGCGGTTTGGCGTCCATCCGAAAGACCGTGATGTTCATGTGATCCGCGAATGCCGGAAAGATCCGAGCAGCTCAAGTCTAGCAACCGGTGCGAATGATTCCTCGTAGTCAATCCTTCTTCTTGTCTATAACCATTAGCCACCGACGTGACTTATTTTCGATAACCGTACCTTCAAAGATCCAATTTGTTTTTCCAAATCCATTTCGCACCAATAACATAGGTTGGTTTTCAACTAATTCCCATACTTTAAGACGTTACTAATTAAGTTCTTCTTGCATGGATTCAATCCAATTGTCATATGTCATGGCTTCCTTAATATTTTGGGTTCGACTTGGCGACGGTAAGTGCATAAATGCAATGTTCTCCATCATCTGAAGGCGTTGTCTAGTTACGTTGGTTGATTCGGGTTTCCAATAATGTTCACAAGAGGATGGTCTCTAGTCCAACGATGTGTGGGGTTGATGTTGATATAAATTCGCAGATTAGGAGGATTCAAATGACTCGTAGATGATTCCGCAACATCGAAGTGGCGCTTCATTTGCAAAAGGGTTGAAGAACGATTTCGATCATAATTTGCGAGGTTGGGGTACTTCATGGTTCAAAAGATCATCATTTGGTTCGAGGTCGTTGGATGCGGTTTGTTCGATTGTTGTTGTAGAATCAATTGAGGTGCTTCTTCAACAGCTTGTTGTTGTTTGTGTGTATCGTGTTTTGGATTATTATCAGTTGGCGGTGGAAACATTTGATACATATGGAGCACGTTGATCAATATCATCACTAAAAGAGGAGCAAATAGTTGTTCCATTTGTTGACGAGTGTTGTAGGCTTGGTTCGGTGATGATGGGGTTTGGGGAAGTTTAGACGGTTATGTCCGGGTTCCAAGTCGTTTTGCTCATAAGCCATTTCAGAAGCTCATCGAAATTTGCATGAATCGTTTCCATAATCTCCTTGTATGACGATTCCGGATCCGATAACCCTTAGAGTGTTCACAAGATCCAACAAAGACTCCAATGTCGACTTTAGCTTTGAGCTTACCAAAGTCATCACGATCATTATTTGGGTAACAAAGGGATGCAAATACATGAAAGTGCTTGAGATTCGGTTTACGGTTGAGGATAAGCTCATAAGGTGTTTTGTTGTGGCATTTGGTAATCATTGAGCAGTTACGAGTGTAGCATGCGATTGACACGGCTTGACCCACAAGTGTCTGGAAGTTTTGCATTTATCAACATCGTTCTTGCGACTTCCACTAACGTCTGGTTTTCGTCTTTCAACAACTCCGTTTTGTTTTGGTGTTTGTGCAATTGATGTTTGATGCTCAATTCCCACTTTATCATTATATGCACGAAGAGTTTGATTCACAAATTCAGTTCCTTTGTCTGACTGTGTTCCGGAGCTGAACTTGAATTTTCATGAGAAAGGTGATGATCATCTGTGGAGCTTGATCTTTACTTCGAAGAAAATAAACCCAAGTCCATCTTGAGTAGTCATCCACAATTACCAAAATGTAGCGTTTGCCATTAATCGTCTGCACATGCATCGGGCCACACAAATCCATGTGAAGAAGATGAAGCACATGCTTTGAGCTGTGTTCCACCTTTGAAGGAAAGTGAGCACGCGTTCTTTTCCCTTGTTCACAAGCTGAGTATAGATGATCTTTAGAGTACCAAAATTTTAGGAGACCTTCAACAAGTTTGTATCGTGCAAGATTGGTTATGGTTTGAAAGTTTAAGTGTGAGAGTCGACGGTGCCATAGCCAAGATTTTGTAGATGTTGCCTTTGAAAGTAGACATATGGGAGATGAAGCAATCATGTCTTGCATAGAAATTGTGTAAAGACTTGATGTGCGGGTTCCAGACATAAGAACGTTTCCTTGTAGATCATGAATGAAACAGTTTTCTCCCGAAAAGCAACTTCCAAATATCCATCACAAAATTGACCAACTGAGAAGAGATTGTGACCGAGACCTTCCACATAATAAACCCTACTAATTTCGATGTTACCATTGATGTAATCTCTGTAGCCCATGATAGTTGCGAAGTGATCATTCCCGAACCTGAGAGTGCCAATGAACTTTGAGACAAAGTTTGATAATAGTTTGAGATTGCTTGTCATGTGTCGGGAACATCCGCTATCAACAATCCAGAGGATGATCTGTATCACCTGCATTACACACAGACGACACAGATGGAATAGAAGTAGATGTGGAACCTTGAGAGTTAGAGGGTTCTGATGCAGTTATAGTTGAAACACACATGTTTATGATTTTAGGTATCCATTGAAAGCCAAGTGTATTATGTAACCATTTCTGCCATCTCCAACTAGTCTTAGCTTTGGTCTTAGTAAATGCACTAGGTGATTAGTTCTTCCTAGGAGGTAAAGGGGGTTCTATGGGTACATCAATGACCGTAGTCGGAACACTAGAGGGTGGTTTACGTGGCACATACTTAGAAGCATTAGTGGGCCTAGAGGTATTCTATTTGCTATTATTCCGCTTACGAGATAAGATAGCATTAGCAACACATTTATCATGACAACCAGAAAACATGCTTTTACGACGACCAACACAAGAAGCTTCAAACATAACAATTAAAGTACTTAAAGGTTCAGCATTCGTTACATAACTTTTTCTATTACATTTGTCTAACGCAATGTCTAAAGTGGGTGAAACTTGAGTCTTATTCAAAGTTCTAAGGTGTTCTTCTACTTCAGAGGTCTTTATTGTTCTTTTCTTACGTCGCAACTTCCTATTCTTCCTCGATTTGCTCTTAAGCCGTGAAGTGCTAGCTTTGGGAAAAGAGGCAACTATTCCTGTTTCAGTAAAGGGAAGCACATTAGTTTCTTGTGATGTGTCATTAGGCAGTCTAAGAATTCCTGCTGCAATTATGTTTGTGTTACTATTCCTATCTTGCTTAAGTTTTACCAATTCTGCTTTTAGATCATGGATAGTGTGTAACAAAATTTGATTGGCTCCTGAACAGTCAAGTTTAATCACACAAGCTAACCACTTGTGAATGGTCAACCGTAATAAACTTAAAACATTTCAAGAATAAATGCAATTAAGATCGAGGAATATAGTGGATTCCTAGGTCGTTAAGTCCCACGGAGACTCAATGGTGTTTCAAAACTTTCAGATGATAGAGTAATCACTAAGGATAGTGATCAAGAAGGATTTTGATGGATAATTATACCTAAAGAAAAGATTATAAATTACAATGACTTAAATGCAAATTAAAGAAAATTAAAAGATAAAATATATTAAATAAACGCTATCACTATTTATAAAATAATTTTCTTGATTTTATAAAACAAAATATCTTAAATAAACTATTTTAATTGAAACATAAACTTAAATTATCTAAAAATGACTTAAAATGAAAACGACGTTATTTATAAAAATTACGCGAGCAAGTAAAAACGTAAAATTTATGAAATAAAAGTCCTACAAGTGTAAAACAATTTTCTTACTTAATATATGACAAAAGAAAATTTTAGAAAAAGATTTATATTTTTTTTGACTTTTATATTTTTATTATGAATTAAATACTATTTTAAACTAATTAATTGATTAAAATACTAAACAAATTTATAAAAGTATGCAAAATTATGAAAATTACTTTACATTGTGATGGACCTAAGAAAATAAACAGGACCAACAACTTATACGGATAAGTCGTTAAAAATTAGCTAAGGTTAATAAGCTATACTACTCAAACTACCTTAAATATTAAACTTGGTAAACTAAACCAATAAAAGTCCCAAGCGCATGGTATCCGTGTACACCCTTATCATCTACAAAGCCGGGAGGTCTCAGTTCGAGCCTCGCCTCCTAGCTTTTTGCTTCTTTTTTTTTTTTTAGAATTTTCTATTACAAACTAATTAAGAATGTTGAAATAAGCAATTTTCATAACTAGAACTTTTACAAAACAACTATTAAGCTCGGTTTGAGCTTATATTTCCAACAAAGAGGTAAAAAATGGTAATAAGCACAAGATTTAGCTAAGTTGGCTAATAAGCTAGAAATAAGCACAAATAAAATGAAAACAAGCTAGGAAACTAATAATAAGCTAATACAACAACCGAGAAAGCACAATTACTTAAAATTAAGCACCAAATAAGCTTCAAATAAGCACAAGCTTATTCATTGCTGCATGGCATTTTTCGTAAAAGGTAGTTAAAAGAAGCTAAGTAATAAGCTATTTATAAGTCGAGTAGAAGTAAGCTAGTATTTTTCTAATTAAGTTAAGCAACTAAACTTTAATATCCCAAAGGCTTAAGTCCTAAATCCTAATGGTAAGATCATAGTAAAATTGTAAAGTTTATTCAAAACCGCTTCTAGGAAATTTTGACTTTTTATAAAATGAACTATGTTGACTTAAATGAACTTTTGATTGATTCTATAAACCGAATATGATGTAATAAGGTAATATAAGGTTATATAAAGCTATAGTAACAACTTTTAAGCATGTATGGTGAATTTTACAACTCAAAGTCCTAACAGCTTAACACTTAAGAGATTTTAAAGATGATTTTGACTTATTATTGAACAAGGGCTGAATTTTATGTTATGATGAGCTATTAGATGCTATTGTGATACATACTAAACAAGCACAATACCATAGTTAACCTCTAATGATTTAACAAGCGGATCCAAACACCTCTTTATACAACTGTTGTGAAGCATTAATCACTAAAACAAGTATTTAACTTAAGTAATCTATTTATTAAGCGATATTGATTATATTTAAACAGTTTTAAACTAGAATTAACAATACTTAAACACTTTTACTAAGAAATACAAATTTCAAAGAAATGGCTTACAATTTGGAATTCAAGCATAAACAGAGGCGATAACCGATAACACACCCTATGGCTTCCCAAGAAGCTCTAAACCAATAAGCAATCCAAAGTCAATCCTCGCTTCAAACTTTCTTGATCATTCTCCATGATTTTTATTTTATAACTATTTTTTTGGTATTTTTCTTGTTTTTCTGCTTTTGATACTAAACAAAGTGTTAAGATTTCTAAAAGCTTATAAGAGCTTCCTAGGAGCTTTTATGAGCTTATTGAGTACAAAACAACAACTACAAACATCATTTGACCATATTGAGATTTTTGAACTTGAAAATACATAAACCGAATTCTTGTACATACACCGCAATTGAAACCGAAAGCAGTGTTCTTAATACATCGAAAATTTATTACAAAGTATTTAAAAGCTTAAACTTACACTAGGAAATTTAAAATATTAAAACGACATAGGAAAATTAAATTATACTACTTGCCTTTTCATACCGCTTCATTCTTGATATTTATTGACTCTTTTGATTCTTTATCAACCTCGATCAATTCCCACTTTGCTTCTTCTCTTGAATTCATCGAACCGCCACTTGGAAATTTGGCGGAAAAGTCTTTGAGCAGTATTATGCATTTAATGATTTTGGGTGTATGTAGAGGTGGAGGGGTTGGTATACTGGTGGGATGTGGTGTAAAGGTGAAAGGTGTAAAACCATCACCGGTTTTGGTTTGCGATTAAAGTGAGGAAGATGAACAGAATGTTGGTTTTGGCGGGGTTGACTTTGTTTGACCGGTTTTAATTATACGGGTGTTGGGCTTGGGAAGGGATTGGGCTCATTGGGTTGAATTGGATTGGGTTTGGTATTAATAACACAAAGGGTCCATTTGGTATTTGTTAAGATAAGGACCATTTATGTAATATTCGAAAGTAAGGATCGAAAATGTAACTTTTCCAAAGTTAATTCAAGGTTAAACTTGCCAAGTTTCATTTACCAAAGGACCATAAATGTATTTATTTTCCATTTTAAACGCCCAAGGGCCTTTTATGTCATTTTTGAAACTTGAGGGACCAAACATGTAACTTCCCCAAAGTTAACCATAAGGACCAATTTTGTCATTTATGAATAGTACAAGGTTTATTTTTATTATTTTCACTTTTAAATTCACCAAGGACTATTTTTGACATTTTTCAAACTTTAGGGACTAAAGTTGTCATTTTGCAATTTTTAACTTTGAAGGGTTTATTTTGACAACTTATGAATCCCATGGACCTTATATAACATTTTTCTTTATTTTGATTTACAGGACTAATTTTGACAACTTTTGAAACTTGGGGACTAAAGCGCCAATTATGCAAACTTGATACGCTTTTTCATCCGATTTTGATATTTTGCATTTAAAACACGTAAAACACTTATTTGAGATATTTTCATCATTTTGATGCATTTCGAGTGTTTTCGGATGTTTTGGCATTCTAAATGGTACAAAATGATGAGTATTTAGACACTCATCAATCCACCACACTAAGATATTGCTAGTCCCTAGCAATGTTTTGAGAAAAATTAATGGATTTTATCTCTTTACCAAAAGCCATTACTCGGAGTAGCCACTTGTTTCGATTCAAGTAAGAACCTTGGTACAATGATAACCAAATGATTTTGAGCAAATCATAAGTCAGAACGGATTTGATTTGTCTTTACCGAAGCCGCTTGCTCGGACTAGCCAACTCTTAGATAAACTATCTTTGGTGAGTCGATTACCAATTATGGATTTCAACCGCCTTTACCACAAGCCATAAACTTGCGGGCTAGCCAACTCTTCACTAGTTAAAGATATGGTGAGTGAACACCATACAATTTTGGGCAAATTGCAAGTCATAAACGGATTTGAGATATCTTTACCAAGAGCCGTTTGCTCTGGATTAGCCAATCCTTATGTGGGTTAGACATGGTGGATGATTACCATTTGTTGTGTTTAGTACATAGTACTTCCACTAAAGAAAAATTTTAAAATTTGGCCATTTTGGGGAAAAGAGACTAAAGGGTACATTTTTAATCAAATTCGCGTAATTTCCCCACACTTAGAAATGAATATTGTCCTCAATATTCAAAGTCCCGCTATTATGCCGAATCCTTGAACGTAAAAGATAACATTACTAGCTAAGTGTAGAAACACAACAATTATTCTCTTTTTAATATTTACAATTTTCATTCATTTTAAGATCTATATACAACATGTGGGGCATCACCCCACACTAGGGTGGTACACACGGTGAAAACCCATGTTTAACTCATCGTTTTTGATTACCGAGTCGCTAGCTTGACTCGAATTCGAATTAATTTGTTCATGAGGAAGCTATCGTTTTGATAACCGAGTCACTAATTCCAATTAAATGGTTCATGAGGAAATAAGTGGAAAAGACAATCTCCATCGGACTTTCATTCAAGATGTTTGTATAAACATTGAAGTACGTGAAAGTTTCACACCGATGAGATATAGATAGAACCGGCTCAAAAATGATAAATGAAAATGCCGAGATCAAAAATAGTGTCTTCATTCCCGAAGGAGAAAAGGGAACGAGAAGTCACACCATATGTGAAGAAAAGAAAGAAAATCATGATAAAAATCATGACTAACTCATAATTATCAGAAGGGGAATTCATGATTTCGGATCATGAATCTCATCATTTAAGCTCATTTGATCAAGACATATTCGGGTGGGAGGATGGGATTTTGATATCAAGCAAGTTCTCATGGTCGAGAACATTTCCTCCGAACACAAAGATCATTTATGTCTAGATCAAAGTGGAAGTTATCATACTCTGGTAGAGATATGATATGAGTGAGTTCAAAGGAGAACTCCTCGTAAAGAGAATCATTCACATGAAGTGAGTTTGTGAACTCTTGTTCCATTGTGGGCTCATCACTATCCTCGTCAAAGATTGGATTGTTAGAAATCCAAGTGAATTCAGATTCGAATTCAAATAGAGGATTGGTGAAAGTAGTTTTGAATGCTTCGGGAACAAGGTGATTAACATTCTCTATTGGACTGTTAGGGTGAGAAGTGAGTGAACGATCATTATAAAGGAGACTTTCAATTTCTCCTAGGTTGGCTTTGAAATCAAAGAGATCATCATCACTTTCCGATAAAAGTGGAATGATGTGAGTGAGTTCATCGGTGAACTCCTCAAGAAGAGGATCAACATCAAAATGTGAAAGTGATGCCTCAACATTTTCAATGTCTCCATAAGATTTACAATCATCGCTAAAATCGGAGAAAGTCTCAAAATGATCTTTTGAACACTCAAGAGGGGAAGGGATATCACACATATGGTCAAAAGTTCCCTGTGACTCTCTCGGATTGGGACAAGGTCCTCAACACTAGACTTTATGAATTCGTCCGATTCCTTTTCGTGAACAGTGTCAAGATGCTCGTCCCCATGTTCGAGAGAGTGAGTGGGAGCTTGAGCGTGATAGCAGTTGTTTGAGAATGAATCTCAACCTGGGATATCAACCGATGAACTTGATGAATCTTTATAAAATTGTAGGATACCAAGTGCATCCTCATCATCACCGTCATCGGGAATAAAATGAAATTGAGAGCTAGATCCGTCGCTTTTTTTTTGCAATTGATTCCTAATAGATTTTTCAAAGGCAATTGGGAATTTATTTTAGCGACACGCTTCTTGACTAGCAATTCTTCCATGGATTTCTCATGTGAATTTTGAATGACGGGACATTGTGGGAGTGGAGATTTGTCAAAACCGGAAGGTTGACATTGATAATCATCATGAAGACCCCACAATATACACAAGAAAACTGGGAACATTATGAATGTTGTTTTACTCAACTCCTCGGTTCTTTTCACCGACTCTGAAGCTCTAGATAAGTGTATTGTTGGGTTTCTTGAGGAGTTTGAGTCATTTGGCACCGTGGAGGGTGGTCGTGATAGTCGTAATTGTTACAAGGAAATGGATTCCTGTTTGACAATCGAGTGAAATGGGGACCTCCACAGTTCTCACAACAAGAAAGCTGTTGAGTCCGGATGGCGAATTATATGGATATTGGTCATAACCAAAGTTCGAGCATCATCGAAACCGCTTGTTCATAGACAAACGTGTTTCCGGATTGACACTCAAATCCTTGGTGAGGACCTCCACAAAATTCACAGCAGATTATGTTGATTATATGAAGATAAGTCGGTGTTGTGGGTAATTGGAAAAATTTGAGGGTCGTTAAATGAGTTCGGATTAGGATCATAATCAAATGAATTCCTCGAACCACAAAACAAACAACTCCGTTATGAATATCATTACCACACTGCACACACGCACACCAATGATGTGGTGAACCAAAAGAGGCTTACCACAACCGACACAAGGAATAAACGATTCTATTTGAGAGTTATGAGAAGGAATCGGTTCATTCAAAGAATCAACAAAACCAACATGGTGATCCGAATGACTATTAAGACTTGAAGAACATTTTGACAAATCCGGAGGTGGGACAAGTGGTGTGCTCTGAGAGCTAGCAATTTCCACCACTTCCGTTATGGTCTCTGGTTCTGGTTCTTGAGAAACGTGAAGATTAGGCAAGTCATTCTTGCTAGTCACCGGTCTAAATTCTGCATGTTTGCTTTTAACCGTAAATTGTGAAAGTTTAGGATCAATTTTAGACGGCTTAGGAGCAATTGAGGGGTTAGATCTTTGGATAACCGTAGGTTGGACGTATTTAGCACCTCCATTATCGGAGGAAGTACCGGTCCTTTGTCACCCCGGTTTCTCGTTCCATTTCCCTACGCGTAATTAATGGATCATTACGAACAACACGAATTCTTGACATTTGTGATAAAGTATGAAGTTTTTCAACTTCGTTCCGAATTCATCGTAGTCGAGAGATTCCATGAGAATAGAAGAAGTTAGAATCAAATGGATGAGGTAAAGGAATAAAGAATCAAAAGCGTAAGAGGGTAAAGATGAATATTTTTGGATTTTGGATAAACATTTTGTAAAACAAAGAATGAAAATATTTTTGGTGTTGTTAACACTTTAGGAAAAGTGTTAATGAACTTTTGATTTTGATTAACTTTACAAAAAACTGCTTTACAAAAGGTGGTATATGTGCAAGAATGGATCCGAAAATGCTTAGAACACGCTTCTGACCTCCCGTGGCGCCAAAATTTGATTGGCTCTGAGCGGTCAAGTTTAATCACACAAGCTATCCACTGTGAATGGTCAACCGTAATAAACTTAAAACATCTTAGAAACAAATGCAATTAAGATCGAGGAATATAGTGGATTCCTAGGTCGTTAAGTCCCACGGAGACTCAATAGTGTTTCAAAACTTTCGGTTGATAGAGTAATCACTAAGGATAGTGATCGAGAAGGATTTTGATGGATAATTATACCTAAAGAAAAAGTTTATAAATTACAATGACTTAAATGCAAATTAAAGAAAATTAAAAGATAAAATATATTAAATAAACGCTATCACTATTTTTAAAATGATTTTCTTGATTTTATAAAACAAAATATCTTAAATAAACTATTTTAATTGAAACGTAAACTTAAATTATCTAAAAAATGACTTAAAATGAAAACGACGTTATTTATAAAAATTACGCGAGTGCGCAAGTAAAAACGTAAAATTTATGAAATAAAAGTCCTACAAGTGTAAAAACAATTTTCTTATTTAATATATGACAAAATAAAATTTTAGAAAAAGATTTATATTTTTTTTGACTTTTATATTTTTATTATGAATTAAATACTATTTTAAACTAATTAATTGATTAAAATACTAAACAAATTTATAAAAGTATGCAAAATTATGAAAATTACTTTACATTGTGATGGACCTAAGAAAAATAAAACGGGACCAACAACTTATACGGATAAGTCGTTAAAAATTAGCTAAGGTTAATAAGCTATACTACTCAAACTACCTTAAATATTAAACTTGGTAAACTAAAACCAATAAAAGTCCCAAGGGCATGGTATCCGGTACACCCTTATCATCTACAAAGTCGGGAGGTCTCGGGTTCGAGCACCGCCTCCTAGCTTTTGCTTTTTTATTTTATTTTTAGAATTTTCTTTTACAAACTAATTAAGAACAAATGAAATAAGCAATTTTCATAACTAGAACTTTTTACAAAACAACTATTAAGCTCGGTTTGAGCTTATATTTCAACAAGATGGGTAAAAAATGGTAATAAGCACAAGATTTAGCTAAGTTGGCTAATAAGCTAGAAATAAGCACAAATAAAATGAAAACAAGCTAGGAAACTAATAATAAGCTAATACAACAACCGAGAAAGCACAATTACTTAAAATTAAGCACCAAATAAGCTTCAAATAAGCACAAGCTTATTCATTGCCTGAGGCATTTTTCGGAAAAGGTAGTTAAAAGAAGCTAAGTAATAAGCTATTTATAAGTTGAGTAGAAGTAAGCTAGTATTTTTCTAATTAAGTTAAGCAACTAAACTTTAATATCCCAAAGGCTTAAGTCCTAAATCCTAATGGTAAGATCATAGTAAAATTGTAAAGTTTATTCAAAACCGCTTCTAGGAAATTTTGACTTTTATAAAATGAACTATGTTGACTTAAATGAACTTTTGATTGATTCTATAAACCTAATATGATGTAATAAGGTAATATAAGGTTATATAAAGCTATAGTAACAACTTTTAAGCATGTATGGTGAATTTTACAACTCAAAGTCCTAACAGTTAACACTTAAGAGATTTTAAAGATGATTTTGACTTATTATTGAACAAGGGCTGAATTTTATGTTATGATCGAGCTATTAGATGCTATTGTGATACATACCAAACAAGCACAATACCATAGTTAACCTCTAATATGCTTTAACAAGCGGATCCAAACACCTCTTTATACAATCTGTTGTGAAGCATTGATCACTAAAACAAGTATTTAACTTAAGTAATCTATTTATTAACCGATATTGATTATATTTAAATAGTTTTAAACTAGAATTAACAATACTTAAACACTTTTACTAAGAAATACAAATTTCAAAGAAATGGCTTACAATTTGGAATTCAAGCATAAACAGAGAACTGATAATCGATAACACACCCTATGGCTTCCCAAGAAGCTCTAAACCAATAAGCAATCCAAAGTCAATCCTCGTCACTTTCTTGATCATTCTCCATGATTTTTATTTTATAACTATTTTTTTGGTATTTTTCTTCTTAAGCTTTTTTTCTGCTTTTTTGATACTAAACAAAGTGTTAAGATTTCTAAAAGCTTATAAGAGCTTCCTAGGAGCTTTTATGAGCTTATTGAGTACAAAACAACAACTACAAACATCATTTGACCATATTGAGATTTTTGAACTTGAAAATACATAAACTGAATTCTTGTACATACATCGCAATTGAAACCGAAAATGTGTTCTTAATACATCGAAAATTTATTACAAAGTATTTAAAAGCTTAAACTTACACTAGGAAATTTAAAATATTAAAACGACATAGGAAAATTAAATTATACTACTTGCCTTTTCATACGCTTCATTCTTGATATTTATTGACTCTTTTGATTCTTTATCAACCTCGATCAATTCCCACTTTGCTTCTTCTCTTGAATTCATCATAACCGCCCACTTGGAAATTTGGCGGAAAAGTCTTTGAGTTGTATTATGCATTTAATGATTTTGGGTGTATGTAGAGGTGGAGGGGTTGGTATACAAATGGGATGTGAGGTGTAAAGGTGAAAGGTGTAAAACCATCACCGGTTTTGGTTTGCGATTGTGGTGAGGAAGATGAACAGAATGTTGGTTTTGGCGGGTTGACTTTGTTTGACCGGTTTTAATTATACTGGGTGTTGGGCTTGGGAAGGATTGGGCTCACCGGGTTGAATTGGATTTGGGTTTGGTATTAATAACAAAGGGTCCATTTGGTATTTGTTAAGCATAAGGACCATTTATGTAATATTTCAAAGTAAGGATGAAAATGTAACTTTTCCAAAGTTAATTCAAGGGTTAAACTTTCCAAGTTTCATTTACCAAAGGACCATAAATGTATTTATTTTCCATTTTAAACGCCCAAGGGCCTTTTATGTCATTTTTGAAACTTGAGGGACCAAACATGTAACTTCCCAAAGTTAACCATAAGGACCAATTTTGTCATTTATGAATAGTACAAGGTTTATTTTTATTATTTTCACTTTTTAAATTCACCAAGGACTATTTTTGACATTTTTCAAACTTTAGGGACTAAAGTTGTCATTTTGCAATTTTTAACTTTGAAGGGTTTATTTTGACAACTTATGAATCCTATGGACCTTATATAACATTTTTCTTTATTTTGATTTACAGGACTAATTTTGACAACTTTTGAAACTTGGGGACTAAAGCGCCAATTATGCAAACTTGATACGTTTTTCATCCGATTTTGATATTTTGCATTTAAAACACGTAAAACACTTATTTGAGATATTTTCATCATTTTGATGCATTTCGAGTGTTTTCGGATGTTTTGGCATTCTAAATGGTACAAAAATGATGAGTATTTAGACACTCATCAATCGACCATTAATTTGTGCAGTATTGGGTTGGGGACCAACATTAGAAGACTCAGAAATAGGCGTGATAACCCAAGGTGTGTTAGAATTATCCTGTTGTGCGACGAAAGTTATGGCTTTTGAATAGTTAAATGGTTTGCAATAAACAACATTTTCTAATTTTGACCGACTCTCGTCTTCTGCATCTAATTCCTCCATACGATTATATTCAACAACACTCATAATGGAATCATCAATTCTGTGTTCTGCACTGTAAACTTGAGGATTTGGTTTGAATGCTCTATGTGAAAACTTTGGTTTGTAATCAGCAAGATTCGGTCCATATCCATTTGGATTTGGTTTAAAAGTAAACTTTTGAATAGTTGTGATTGACTCACCATGTTTGTAAACAACATTTCAAAACTCTTTGATTTTTTTTTTGTAAGTTGACAATTTCTTCAAGATAGTCATCTACTTGTTTCTTTGAATGCTTTTTGTACTCACAGATCTGTTTTTGACAATTTAACAACTCAGACTTGGTTTTTTGAGTTTTCGAAGTGAGAGCGTTAAGTTGTTGTTTATGACCATATTTCAGTTGTTCTATTTGAGACAACAAAGCATTCTTGGAAGCAACTAGATCACATATCTGTTTTTCCAAAGATTTTTCATTTTGGTAAGATTTAGCAAATGCGACTTCAAAACCTTTTTCACTTTTCTCTTGTGTTTGAAAAATGTTGAGTTGGAACTTTAAGCATTTATTATCCTTAGTCAACAGTGCAATTTTATCGTTTAATTTCTTATTGATGTCAAGGCATGTTAGGAATTAGAAATTCCCTGTATTAAAGAGTCGGTCACCTCAAGTATATGTAATCGTTAGAAAGCTCGTAGTCGTAGTTCCTTTAAGTTAAGTAGTATTTAGTTAAGTAACACCGTGGAGGACGGACGGGTCTTTACCCACTGTATGCCTGATCCACAGCCCGATGTGTGGCGATTTATGTAAGACTATAAATACTCTCTACCTTCCAAGGTAGAGAGTTGGAGCTCATAATAATATCTTTCACTTTCTCTCACCAAGTTCCCTAAACCTCTAACTTTCTCTCTCTAGAATTCCACTTATACGCCCCTTGTTGTTATGGTTTGATGTGTATGTGAAAACTAATATCCTACAATTGGTATCAAGAGCCATGGTTAGATCATATCTTGCACATCTTTGGATTTCTAGTGGTTTTTAGGTGGTTTTTGAGTTTGAAAAAGTTAGTGGTTTTTGCATCATTTGGTTGATTTCTTGTGTTAAAGCTTGGATTTTGTTAGTACTTTTATGTTTAGAATCATCACAAGTGTTTAGGTTTTCATTTGGTAAGCTTGAATCATCTTGGTTGGGTTGTTTTTGGATTAAAAAGTGATGTTTATGTGGTTTTCTTGCTAGCGACTTGATATACGGATTTATTTCTTCGTAGCGACTTGCTTCACAATTTTTGTAGCGATTACAGTTTTGAGCTAGCGACTTAGACCTAGCGATTAACAGTATAAGTAGTGGACTCTCCACTACGGGTAGCGACTTGGTGGTAGCGACTTGGTCTGTAGCGAGTTGCTCTTTAGCGACTTGTATCTCTAG
>CM040239.1:146105537-146230600 GCA_022545495.1 Chrysanthemum lavandulifolium
TGATGAGAATCAAAGCCGTTTAAATGTCTGCTTTCATGAACTTGCTACAACATTGCAGTCATCTTCTTAGCAAATTGTTAGCTTGATTTCCCTTGCGCTCAAAAGTGATAATTATAAGCAATATGTCAACTGTTGGTGCTATTTTTTCCTTTTGTTTTGATCCCAGGTCCAGTAATTTTTTGTGATTACGCCAATAGTCAGCCACCTGCTCGTGCATCTTGGAATGTAAATTTTTACTCAAGGGACGTGCTATTTTGGCTTGTAATTTTGTAATATCCTCTATGCATTGATGTTTCCTAGCAGGATTAGGAATGGGGATGTGTTATAGATACCCTCCCTATGTTGTCACATCATAGGGTTTTGGTCAAACCAGATAACCCGCGATGCACACCGCATGCCAAATGACGCACCGTCGTTGGATACCTCTCTACGAGGTGTGGATAACTTGTCCCTTAGGAATGGGATTGGAAAAGCTGTTTTGTGTCATCTTTGGATGTGCCAACTATTATTACTACCTATGATGAGTTTGAAAGCATGGTGAGAAACTTTATACCACAATTCTTGAAATAGTAGTAAATTACAATCATTTCTTTTCTCGCCGATGCTTCTATTTAAACTCTCTTTTATCGAATTTTCTTGAGCAAATACAATCTTATCGATTGCACTCAACAACCTGTCTAAATTGGACTGTGTGCCGCCCAAATATAATTTCAACAACGCGTGGTGAGCCTCAACTCTACACGTTGTTGTTCGGCGAAGGAGCGATATTCATCGGTGATGTACGAGACAAACATGTGTTCGTAATCTCGCAACCGCTTATCCGATACTCGGTGAAAAAAAATAATGAATTAATCAAAGGTCATTCGGTGCTTATTAATTGAATAATAATAAAAAATATAATTAACAATTTATTACGCGCATGGTTGACCAAGCGTTGTCGTAGGCGCTCATAATGTTGCTCGAACAAGGCGTGTCGAGCTTTAACCAACCGATCCCATCTCCTTTTAATGGAGTCATACTCATCTATCCCATGCATCTGCTTTCTCATAAACTTGAGCAAATTTTGCTCTATATGCCATCGACGTAGTAATTTGTGGCGGTAGGAAATTTCGCTTACATGCCCCCAACCAACGCTAAATCTCGTCGGTGACAATAACACGTGGTAGTATCTTTCTTCTATCACCTATTTCACGCGTTGCAATACCCACCGAAAATTATGCCCCTTTTCACCGTATAAAGTCATGCGCCATTGAAAATGTTTTATTCGTTGGAGTTACTCCAACAATTTCCAACAATGGCAATTTAAACATGGTGGTATTTTACGTGGAGTCCATCGGCATGATTTCGTGGAACGTCGCCATAGAGCATCTGAAGTGGGTGAACAAAAATAGCTCCTCAAGCTCATTATGCTCATTCACCCTCGGGTAATATGCATAACTGAATCCGTCGGATGCGAGTAAAGGACTTGAATTTGAGTTCTATCACCTACTCTGGCTCTACGGAACTTATCAAGTGCGTTATATAGTTCTAACGCTAGACACGTTATCCGGATTACGTCCCTTTATTGTCGAAAGTATATTACGTGGCCGTACGCTATACTCTGACAATTCTTTGACCAAACTCAACTCATCATCTTTTAATCGCATTGCATATGGCACACCATGCAACGACTCTAGCAACTCATGATTATGGCTATCACACTTCAAAATCCAATTATATCGTGTTGGTCTATATTTTGCAACTAATCTGAATGGACAATTGCTTTTTTTTGTTTTGGTTTTTCGTTTTCCACTACCGTGATATTCATAAATCCCGCCCTTTGTACACCTATAATTATTTTGAACATCGACCATTTTCGATTTGGTTCTCTTTTAACAATGACAAACCGAGCCCCGAGGCTATATTTTGCACCCACTCGATTACTTCCTCGTGAGAACGGAAAGCCCGAAAATACATAACAAATTTTATAACACACTTTTTTTAACTAATACTTTTTAATACTTTTATAACGGAAAGCCCGAGGCTATATTTACCTCTTGTCGATAAATGGGCAATCCTCGATACTTCCTCGTGAAAAGCAAGCTCGAAAATACAATTTTTTTTTCAACAAATACTTTATATTTACATTTTACAACCTTTTTTTACTTTTCTTTTACAACTTACATTATGTTTCATTTACAACTTAAATATACAAAATAATTTTTTTTACAAATGATACATTTTTTTACAAATAATACATTTTTTTACAAATGAAACATTAAATTACGTTTAAATTTACAAAACTTATACCTTTTTAAATAGCTTATACCTTTAAATAAATAAAAATAAAAAAAGTGAAAACGCAGATATCGCTGCTTCTTTGACTAATACACATATTGTCTCACTCTCTCTCTATCTCATATCACACACACACGCAAACGTTTTCTCTCTCACTCTCTCTCTCTATCTCATCTCTTTATCTATCAAATTTTCTTAGATCTATGGTAAGTTCTTGTTCTGATTACATTTACATGATGTTTATATCATGTTTATTTGATGTTTATGTTGAGTTAAAATAAAAAAACTGCGTTTTTTAGGGTTTGGGTGATTGGGTTACGTGAGGTGAGTTTGTGATGTTTGTGTGATTCTTGGGTGATATTTGGGTTTAATTAATCGGATCTCGTTAAAAAAAATAAAAACGCTAAATTTTTTTTTTAGGGTTTGGGTGATTGGGTTATGTAAGGGTGAGTTTGTGATGTTTGTGTGATTATTGGGTGATATTTGGGTTTAATTAATGGATCTGTTAAAAAATTAAAACGCCTAATTTTTTTGGGTTTGAGTGATTGGGTTACGTGAGGTGAGTTTGTGATGTTTGTGTGATTCTTGGGTGATATTTGGGTTTAATTAATCGGATCTGTTAAAAAATTAAAAAACGCCTAATTTTTTTTTAGGGTTTGGGTGATTGGGTTATGTGAGGGTGAGTTTGTGATGTTTGTGTGATTATTGGGTGATATTTGGGTTTAATTAACTGGATCTGTTTAAAAAATTAAAAACGCCTATTTTTTTTATGGTTTGGGTGATTGGATTCTGTGATGGTGCGTTTGTGATGTTTGTGTGATTCTTGGGTGATATTTGGGTTTAATTTAAAAAAACCCTATGGTATAGCGATTCAAACCGCTTATGAGATAGTGATTATGTGATGTTATTGGCCGCCGAGTTGTGGGTGCAAAAGGGTAGGTTAACACCTTGATCCGCCACCATTTAGTGGTATGAATACACCGCCTGCCTACCCGGTTCACAGGCTCTGTGGTTTCTTGTGAAACCGCTTATTGCTTATGATAAAATGTGCTTATGTGCTTATTGAAACCGCCAGAGTTGTGTGGTGCAAAAGGGTAGGTTAACACCTTGATGCCGCCACCATTGAGTGGTATGAATACCGCTCTGCCTACCCCACCACAGCCTGCTGTGGTTTCTTGTGAAGCGCTATTGCACACAGTTTCGATTAGACCCGTTCAATAGTACTTTACGGGTTGGGTTATATCGACGGTACCTAGTTTTTTATATTAACCTCCCTAGTTTTAGAGGGTTTGGAGATGAAATTGTTTATGAATTGAAAATAACAAACCGCTTATATGCTTGATAAGCGCTTTGTTATTTTAAGCCGATTGAATTAAAAAAAAAAAAAAAACAGGATATTTGTTGTCATTACCTATGGTGATTGAGACATATCGGCACTAAGATATTTGTTGCTTCTTTGTGGTTTGTTACTTGCGGCAGTGTTTCACTTGGCTTGTGTTATAACCCAACCCTATGTACTAGAGAGGTTAATCTAAAAACCCGCCACCGTCGAAATAACCCAACCCTATCTCAGAACTTGTGGAATCTTCACTTGTTGTAACTCAGTGAACACGCTTGTGGTAACTTGGGGTACTTTGAAAAATCCTTTGTTTGTGGTGAGAGTAACTTTGTGGTAATTTGTGAATGTGATCTTGCCTTGTGGTGATGAGGTGAATATAACATGGGAGGTTTCACTACTACCACTTTGAGATTCTTCCTTGCAGTTCCTGCGGTTTGGGAATCTTCTTTGCGGTTTGGGAATCTTAACGCTTCTTTTGGTACTTGCTTGTGAACACTTGGGCAATCTAACTTGGTTGCAACTGGTATGCGTAACTGATCATGCAATCACGCACTGGACAAAAATTTTTTCAAAAAGGCGATGACGATTGGTTTTATAACCGAGCGGCGCGGCAAAGTGATATTTTATCACTGCGCGCCTTCATATCCGAGCCTAACACTTATTATCAATTGTGCAAATGGTTTTATAAATCGGCGATGATGTTAATCGAGCCTTTATGCACCACGGCTAGGTTATATGGACGGTGACTATTATTTTAGTTTAACCCCTAAAACTAGGGGTACTTTCTTGTCCTTTTTTTTTTTTTTTTTTTTTTTTTTTTTTTTCTTTTGTACATTTTTCTGCTTTTTTGAAATAAGTGTGTATAAGGTTTTTTAGGAAATAAGTGTGTATAAAGTTTGTTAGAAATAAGTGTGTATAAAGAGTGTGTATAATTAAGTGTGTATAAAGTGTGTGTATATGTATTGTACATGCATAATGTTTTGTATACTTTTGTTTAATAATGTTTCATATACGTATAATTATTTTGTTTGTATAATAGCACGTTAAATATTACCACATTAAATAACTGCAACAACAACAGTTATTATTAAATTAAACGTCAACGTTAACATATTATTTAAATACAACAACATCTACTACATATGAAGATTATTCATCTCGCTTAAAAGATCATGGAGCCTTGCACCGATCGACAAGCGTGATCCTCGTGATTCCTTGCCAATTCTAACTCCATCTCCGCGTCTTTATTTTTGTCTTCAACAAACTTGATCTCATTATCTTTAGCAACGCAGTTTGAGCACTCGCGTTGAAGATGAGGCTCGACTTAAGTACCGTCTTTCAAATTCATCTTTCCAATCAAGTATCGACACCCATAGTCATCTCAGACTGGCCGTTACATGTTAAGAAAATAATAAGAAATGTATTTTTAACAAACAAATTATTTACATAAAACCCCTAAGCAAACGTATGATTATTTACCACTGAAAGAGGTCATGCATAATACGGTCGGCCCGGAAAGGATTTCGTGGATTTCCGTTCTATAATAAATCCTCTATTACATCGACACCATAAAGGATTTCCTTGGCCCACCTGACAAAAGAATTTGCATAAATCAGTAATCAATCATTTACAACATAAAACATGTATCATTTACAATGTTATTATTAATTTAAATATAAACAAGAATCAATCATTTACAACATAAATCAAGAATCAATCACTATGTTTACAACATAAATCATTAATCAATTATTTACAACATAAATCGAGAATCACTATGTTTATAATTATTTACAACATGAATCATTCACTATGTTAGTCGATGCCTATATAATGATTCCCACCGATGCATGCTCCTCGGATCGGAAGTGGAGAATGTTCGTGCCTCCTCCGCGTGGGTGGAGATGCGGAAGTGGAGAATGTTGCTCAGCGTCGAACAATGTAATGACCTACCATGTCCCCACACGGGCTATCACAAGGGGTCGGTTCTTAACTTGTGAGAAGTCCGGACCACCGATAAGCGGAAACACGTATTCCAACCCACCACCGATCTACGGTTGGAACTTCATTCAAGTCCGGGACTTGTGTAGCCTTGCCCATTTTGTCCTTTGCGCTTGGGCGTCCCACGGGTATTTTTCTCAATAACGTGTTCCGTGTGTCATCGATGCGTGTTGGTATATCGATCTCAACTTTGTTATCATATTCTTCTTGACAAACGACGATGCTTTGGTAAAACATTCTTGAATTGCCGAATGTCATCTCTAAGCAGTATCATGATGATGATGATGATCATCATCATCATCGTCATCATCATCATCATCACCGGAAGAGCCATCTTCAGGAGGTAGCCTATTGATATTAGGCCACGGAACATGTAGGGTTCTCCAAAAGTATTAAGTTCTTCCAAAGGAATGGGGCGTCCGAAATCATTAAAAGTAGTATATTACAATGCCGCCCGTAAATAAATCATCGATATTAATGGGAAAACAACTTGATAGTTATAAATTTACATACCATTATATACATAGTATTGCATCTCGTGAAAGCATGGCGATCCGTAAATTGTACGCAACTTATGGCTACAATCTTCTACGGTGATAGATGTGGAGTTCTTTGTGCATGAGTTTGAAAGCATGGTGAGAAACTTTATACCACAATTCTTGAAATAGTAGTATATTACAATTATTTATTTTCTCGATGATGCTTCTATTAAAACTCTCTTTATCGCATTTTCTTGCTAAATACAATCTTATCGATTGCACTCAACAACTGTCTAAATTGGACGTGTGCGCCTAAATATAATTTCAACAACGCGGTGAGCCTTAACTCTACACGTTGTTGTCCGGCAAGGAGCGATATTCATCGGTGATGTACGAGACAAACATGTGTCGTAATCTCGCACCCGTTATCCGATACTCGACTTGGAAAAAAAACAATGAATTAATCAAAGGTCATTCGGGTGCTTATTAATTGAATAATAAAAATAAATAGAATTAACAATTTAGTACGCGCATGGTCTATCACCTCTTTTATGCGTTGCAATACCCACTGAAAATTATGCCCCTTTTCACCGTGTATAAAGCTGTACGCCATTGAAAATGTTTTATTCGTTGGAGTTACTCCAACAATTTCCAACAATGGCAATTTAAAAATAGTGGTATTGTACGTGGAGTCCATGAGCATGATTTCAGGGAACGTACGCCATAGAGCATACGAAGTGGGGTGAACAAAAAATAGCTCCTCAAGCTCATTATGCTCATTCACCCTCGGGTAATATGCATACCCGGAATCCTTCAGATGCGAGTAAAAGACTTGAATTTGAGTTTTATCACCTACTCTGGCTCTCCGGAACTTATCAAGTGCGTTATACAAACGCTAGACACGTTATCCGGATTACGTCCCTTTATTGTCGAAAGTATATTACGTGGTCGTACGCTATACTCTGACAATTCTTTGACCAAACTCAACTCATCATCTTTTAATCGCATTGCATATGGCATACCATGCAACGACTCTAGCAACTCATGATTATGGCTATCACACTTCACCCTCAAAATCCAATTATATCGTGTTGGTCTATATTTTGCAACTAATCGAATGGACAATTGCTTTTTTTTTTGGTTTTCCGTTTTCCACTACCGTGACATTCATAAATCCCGCCCTTTGTACACCTATAATTAATTTCGTACATCTGACCATTTTCTGATTTGGTTCTCTTTTTAACAATGACAAAACCGAGCCCCGAGGCTATATTTTGCACCCACTCAGTTACTTCCTCTTGAGAACCGAAAGCCTGAAAATACATAACAAATTTTATAACACACTTTTTTTTAACTAATACTTTTTTAATACTTTTATATTTACCTCTTGTCTGATAAATGGGCAATCCTCTGATATTTCCTCGTGAAAACCGAAAGCCTGAAAATACAAAAGTTTTTTTTTTCAACAAATACTTTACATTTACGTTTTACAACTTTTTTTTTACTCTTCTTTTACAACTAACATTATGTTTCATTTACAACTTAAATATACAAAATAATTTTTTTTTTACAAATGATAATTTTTTTTTTACAAATAATACATTTTTTTTACAAATGAAACATTACATTTACAAAACTTATACTTTTTTTAAAAAACTTATACCTTTAAATAAAAAAAATAAATAAATAAAGAGAAAACGCGTATACGCGTTTCTCTCACTACTACACATACCACTGTCTCTCTCTCTCTCTCTCTCTCTATCTCATATCACACACACACACACACAAACGTTTTTCTCTCTCACTCTCTCTCTCTATCTCATCTCTTATTCTATCTAATTTTCTTAGATCCATGGTAAGTTCTTGTTCTGATTACATTTACATGATGTTTATATCATGTTTATTTGATGTTTATGTTGGGTTAAATTAAAAAACGCGTTTTTTTAGGGTTTGGGTGATTGGGTTATGTGAGGGTGAGTTTGTGATGTTTGTGTGATTTCTGGGTGATATGTGGGTTTAATTAAGTGGATCTGTTTAAAAAATTAAAAACGCCTAATTTGTTTTTAGGGTTTGGGTTATTGGGTTCTGTGAGGGTGAGTTTGTGATGTTTGTGTGATTTATGGGTGATATGTGGGTTTAATTATGTGGATCTGTTTAAAAAACTAAAAACGCCTAATTTTTTTTTAGGGTTTGGGTGATTGGGTTATGTGAGGGTGAGTTTGTGATGTTTGTGTGATTTCTGGGTGATATGTGGGTTTAATTAAGTGGATATGTTTAAAAAATTAAAAACGCCTAATTTTTTTAAGGGTTTGGGTGATTGGGTTCTGTGAGGGTGAGTTTGTGATGTTTGTGTGATTTCTGGGTGATATGTGGGTTTAATTAAGTGGATCTGTTTAAAAATTAAAACGCCTATTTTTTTTAGGGTTTGGGTGATTGGATTACGTGAGGTGAGTTTGTGATGTTTGTGTGATTTTTGGGTGACATGTGGGTTTAATTATGTGGATCTGTTTAAAAATTAAAACGCCTAATTTTTTATGGTTTGGATCTTTGGGTTGATGTGATGGTGAGTATGTGATGTTTGTGTGATTTTGGGTTTAATTTAAAAACCCTATGGTATAAGCGCTTACAAACCGCTTATGTGAGATGGTGATTATGTGATGTTATTGAAACCGCCTAGAGTTGTTATGGGTGGAAAAGGGTAGGTTAACACCTTGATCCGCCACCATTGAGTGGTATGAATACCGCCTGCCTACCCCATCCACAGTGGTTTCTTGTGGTTTCTTGTGAAACCCCGCTTATTGCTTATGATAAAATGTGCTTATTGAAACCGCTTGAGTTGTTATGGGTGCAAAGGGTAGGTTAACACCTTGATCACCACCATTGAGTGGTATGAATACCGCTGATAGCCTACCCCAAAGCGTGACGTGCTCGTAAGTGTGGTTTCTTGTGAAGTAATTAACCACATGTTTCCTTTTTATTTTGGTGACCATCCGTTATGTAAATAACGCTTAGCGATCAAGGTGTACTTTTCTAGTGACCATCCATTTTTTGAGTAAATCAAGAATCTGCGCCACGATCTAATATGTTTTTGTATGAGATATTTGAACATAGCCCTTAAGCCTTATCATATTTAACCCAATTTACCGCTTTAGACTTGTTACTCCTTAGCTTTAGTGGTGGAGATGTGTATCCTTGCCAAGATTATGATAGAATACTCGTCATGGCTGAGCAATTGAGCGAACTACTTAAATGTTACCATATAGATTAGTTGAGTAATTTGAGTGATTTCATTTTCTTATTTTGTGAGGTGTTTGGTTGTGCACTTGAGATTAAGCGAATAAATGCTTAACTATAAAAATCCTAGGCGATGTTTAGGACACATTTTCATAAGTTTTTATCTAGAATTTACTTGAGGACAAGTAAAGTTCAAGTGTGGGATATTTGATGACATCAAATAAGTGCATATCATTAGCATTATTTATCCTATGTATATTACTTGTTTTATATCATTATGTATGAGATTTGATACTTAATCGCTTAAATGTTCATATTTCAGTTATTTACAAGCAATTGGTGAAAGTTAGTTATAATTGATGCGTTTTGAAGATAAAGGGATCAAGTTCGATAAAGTCCATGAAACAGACAAGAATATGTCGTATCATTCTAGATAGATACACCGTATACCAAGACTTGGAAGATTATGAAGACCATTGCCTCACTTTGAAGAATACGTCGTATCCAATTATCGGATACGCCGTATATGAAACTTTGGTTAACATGAAGATCTGACTTGTTTTAGTCCTGATACGCCGTATGAAAACAAACGAATGCGTCATATCAACCTCTATGACTTCACTAGAATTCCAAGATAAGAAGGCGACATCGCCGTATAAAGATTTGTGATACGCCGTATCACTATGGCGATGTACTGAATATTCCGAATATAATAATCTTGGACCCCACGAAGTTACCTTGACACGCCGTATATGATAACCCGATATGTCGTATCGACCACTGTTTTAGAAAGTATAAATAGAAAATCCTAAGTCCGGTTTTCAAAGAGCATATAACCACCAAGTAAGAAACCAAAGACATCTGAGAAGACCAAGAAGGTCCTACTAGTGCATATTTACATAGGATAATTCACTTAATTCATTTTAGTACACTATAATCGTTCGGTTAGCGTATTTTTCTCTTTTGATTTATACTTGAATCTTTTAAAACATGTTATCTGGTATTATGACTGATATTATGGGCTAATACTCATAGGTATTAGCCACGTTTAATGATTATTTGATATTTTGATTTGTTACTAATTCGATACGTAGCTTAAGCTTATGTTTTGATTAATATTGTCTTGCATGTTAATGTAAGTCCTAGAAGGATAAATGATAAAACTAATAATCATTAAGTAACTTTATGCGGTTCGACTAATTGTGACGGGATTAGATACGTTGAAAAATGCTTATCGAGAATCTAGAGTCTATGGGTCACCTAGATTTAAGACATACCACGCCAAGTTGTGAGTACCATCGCTACAGGTCTTAGACTTATCAAACATCTTATATGACTAAACAATGGCTAATACATTTTCCTTACTACCGGATTGACCTCTTCTTTATTATCTGTGTTTCTGCTTGTGTGTGTTATTTATCTCATTATATTTACAGTTTTATTAAATTTAAACCTTGTGTCAGTCTGTCAGGCTAAAAACCCCTTTGCTGCGTTAGATTAGGTTTAATTAGACTAACTTGTAGAATTAAAATATTGATAGATGTTTAAGCGTTAACGTTCCACTCTTAGTGATAGACACCCTACTTACCAACTAGCTCACCCTCGACCGGATAACTGTCCGTAAATGTTTGTTATAGGTAAAGTTGGCAAAATATAAATTTAAAACTTGAATACAATATTTACGTACATGACAAAAGATACATCATTGGGTAAACACTGAAACTTACCAATTTACTTGCTTTCTTAACATAATTATTTGTCGTTACTTCATCGAATTTTTCCTTGTGATTATCTTCTCGACTTGAGTTCTCGTCAATATTTTCTTGACTATTGATAACATCAAATAGTCCTGAATTTTAAGTGTCAATTTCCGATAATACTCATATTTTATATCATTTATATGGATTCGCTTTGTATTCCTTTATATTTCACTTTCGTAAATTACGAGCATTGGAGCTTATGAGACGCCGGTTTGGAGATTTCTTAAAGATTTATGACAAGATATCAAGCGTGAAGAAGCTACGACGTAACTCACTCTCTCACATTACGCAGTAGCTAGTCGTTGACTCGAAGACCAACTTTACATCAATTACGGCGTAACTCCCAACTAAGGTTACGCCGTAATCAACTAGGTTAAGAAATGTTTTGCGCCTCCATCAACTACGTCGTAACTCCTCACAAGGATTACGCCGTAGTCCTTGCAAAAGTAACCTATATTGAAGATACGGCGTAACCTTTCCCGAGTGTTACGCCGTAACCTGCTTAACGAGAGAATTATTTGGGGAATTATTGAAGTTACGGCGCAACTCTAAACTCAAGTTAGGTCGTAACTAGATCGTGCCTATAAATACCAGCCCTAATTTCTGCATTTCACATCATTCACTCCTGAACTCAAAGGCGAGAACGTGAAGAGGGTCAAAAGCGGATCATTCGAGCATACTGAAGCCATCTTCAAGGAGAAATCACTCCTAACGATAAGCATTAGCGATCATTTTATCTTTACTTTCGATTCATGTATTTCAAGATGTTAAACATTGAATTCTTTGTTTCTTTTAATATGATCGGCTAAGCACCTTTGGTGCTAGCCTAGTTATGATTCCTTGAATGTTTTGTTTATGTTTCATGCTTCCGTATAATTGTTTCTAGTTTATGCATGCATAGTTAGTTGGTAGTTACCCTAGCTTGGTAGTTTTGAAATGTGGTCATATCTAGTTGCTTAGGAGAATTGACCAACCCGACCCTAAGTAGTTAGGTAGAGTTGGGAGGTAAGAATTGACCAATGACGACCCTTCCTCGCTTGTGCAACCGACTAAATGATCACGGACGCCGGATGAACTTAAGAAGTTAGAGATAAGTGTCTAAGATGCTAGCGCCGGGCACTCACTATTTTAAATCTTTAATGTAGGGTACTTAATGACTTGGCTTAGGCGACTAAAATAACTCGACTATCAAGGGTAGACTCTTGACCTCGGGTAGGAGCATTTGTTGATAGGTTAGGACGAACCGACCAAATGTCGTTCTAGCGACTTAAACCCACTTGAATCAATTAGAAGTAGTAAAACATGAACATTACACGATAGGATGAGTAATTAGGTTAGCACACTTCCCTCTATTTATCACAACCTCTATTTATTTTACACATTTTTATTAGTTAAATAATCATTTCTACTACAAACCAGTTAAAACTAGTGACATCTAGACTTAATTAGAATCCGCTCACATAGCTCTTGGGACGACCTCAGTTTTACCGATTACTATACTACACTCGACCGGGTACACTGCCCGTGAGTGCATAAGGTGGACCATAGGTAAACGAGACATTATAAATATTAAAACCTGGTCAGAAAACCTGCATCAACTATTGTTTTATTACTTTCCTTTATAATATATTGGGATATATATTATAATTTGGCATGAGTTATATTTTGAGTCTACGCTTTCTTACCACCACACGAAACGTTGATACTAAACTTTATTATGAACTATGACACTAAACTTTTTATAATTATTGATACGAGTATTCCACGAAAACTAAGACACTTTGTCTTTTGAAAACTCATTTACTTTACGAGACGTATTATGAGATAGCTTATATTCTTATTAGTTTGTGTCGATCCCGTTTCATTGTGCCCGTACTCTTGATACCATTGTGTTTTGCTACTTGATGCCAGTTGTGATATTTGTGTTGCTTCATAATGAGGTGAGTTTATGGCCCCTACTTTACTTGTTTTCTAACTATTTTAGGATGAGAATACATGCTCGTTTTTACCTATATTCAATGCTTGATTGACATGAATACGTGATTTGTTTACGCAAAACTTACCTGGTTTGATGAAATGCTTGATTTGTTACTCGAACACACTGCTTATTTGCTCGTTACGCATTGCTTATTTTTATGTTTGGACACAAGTGTTTGAAAACATATACGTGAGTTTCATAGCCCCACTTTTACTCGCATTACTTGTTTTATTAAATCTTGGGATGAGAAACATGCAAAACCTTTTTTTATTAGACATGGAATTGTGTTTATGATTTTATGGAAATTATTACGTGGACTGGTTAAGGTTTAGTATTCCATTTTTTTCCCATTCATGAACCGTTACTTCCTGCGAGAGGTTATCTCGAGGAAGAGCGAGTGTTATAGAGAGATCTATCAGGGGTGACTACCCCGTCTGCACTTTGGATACTCAACTTGCCATAATGTATATCTGGACTTTGGTTACCTAACTTGCCGAGATGTATATCCGGAATTTGGATTCTCCAACTGGCCAGGACGTGTAGCATGTCGGATTGTACTAGTGTTTGGGGATAAATACTACGTTAGGGGCTTTGTGATTTGTTTGGTGCTTATGCATTGTTTCAAGCTTCGGTTGCATGACTTTGCCAGCGTAATTGATAAACGTGTGTGACACTATATGCGTTGTAGTGTTTACACTTTTGATATGGTCCAAGTTGTTACTTTATGATCTACTTTATGGATATTCGATTTGATATTGTGAGTTAGGCGGTACGCCTATGCTAAATTTGACTTGTATGTGAACAATAATTTGCACTCGAAAACCTTGTGGTCCACATTACTAATTTACTTAAAGGTAAACTTTGCTTTCAAGACATTTTGGGTGAAACAATGATCGCAAATCTCTCTTTTGAACTTGCAATACTTTTATGCAAACCTATGAACTCACCAACCTCGTGTTGACGCTTTTAGCATATATTTCTTAGGTTATTGATGTGGATATTTTGTGACTTACTCTTGGAGGCGCTTGGCAATGGTATGGTCATAGACTACTTTGATATATATTTGAGACCACTTTATTATAATGGGCCTGTATCTCCGCACTAATTTCTGAATGGTGTAAACATAATACATTTGATTATGAAATTTCTTAAGTTAAATCCGTTATTCTATACTTTGTGTTGTGACACCAATTTAGTACCACCCATGACTTGTATGCTTCCATTGTACCGATTTTTGGGGGTGTTGCAGATGGTATTAGAGTCGTGTTATAGAGAACTAAGTATATTTTTAAAACCTAGACTATAACTACTTTTACGAAACTTAACCCTATGACCGTTCGTGCACGCACCTTAAGCCGATGCCTCACTTATGAATTTGTTTGTTGTATTTGATGAGATGCGCGCCTTACTATTGGATGACTTATATCCACTTTATTTTCACTATATGTTATAAGTATTTTCATATACTTATGCTACGTACTGCACTGGCCACGATGTTCGCCTTTTCCTTACCTAATCTCATCATTCAATCTCGAGTTTGGTCACTTGTCTTAGTCTTTCAAAATAGCTTTTAAAAGTAAGGACATATTACTAGAATAACTAAGTCATGTATTTCAAAGTTCATTGAACCTAGGGTGAATATGAATTGATCACCTATATTCAACCGAGGGACGGTGGGACATAGCCTGATCAACTATGTCCGACTTAGAGGTGAATTTTGCGATACTTGAAGTGGTTATAATAGATTTATGTCCAGTTGATTTTCTACTTGATTTTTGAGAATGGTAAGATCTCTCTGTGTATATATCATATAAGTTTACCTCTACACATAACACACTAACATCATAATACTTTTTCTCAAGTATGGGATACTTTTTCATCATAGTCTGGTCATGTTGCAGTCACTTCTACCCCAAACCTTACACTCGATCAATGTTGTACATTCTGCATTAAGTACTAAGTACATTGCTGAGACAGCCAACTGATTGCTAGTAGCAATCAACACCCTCCTTCAGAGTTGTACTCGAACTTGTTAAACTCCCATTCATCGAGATGTTATGCCCAATGAAACCTTAAGACCTTAAGGAGTAACTGAACCACTATATTTTGAGCAGACACCTAATCCTTCACTCGTCCTCGGAATACCAATTATCTTTGCTACCCTCTTATAAGATAATAAATTGTGTCGCTATTAACATACAAATTATTTTGACTATCCTACTGCACCATTTTTTGTCATCGTATAAAATGTTTCTTGCTATTTCATGAAATCAAAATGTTGACCTTACTACTATTTTATAAAGGATGAATTGTTTTCCCTATTATCCAATAAATTGTTTCACAAATCATTTCATAAATTATTTTGTAAATCGATTTGCTGCTTTGCTATTATACCATAAACTAAACCTTAGGATTGAATCCCACACCTCTATTTGGGTAATTGTTGATCGTCTTACCAAAACTGCTTATCTTCTGCCAATCGAAGAAACGGACAGTATAGACAAACTTGCTCGCCTATACGTGATCGTTGCACGTCATGGAGTGTCGATTTACATCATCTCTGATCATGATAGTAGTTTCACATCAAATTTATGGCAATTACTCCAAAGAGCCTTGGGAACAGATCTGGATATGATTATTGCGTACCATCTACAGACTGATGGCCAGAGTGAAAGAACCATTCAAACGTAAAGGACATGTTGCGTGCCTGCGTGGTCGATTTTGGCAATGGTTGTGATAGACACCTCCCATTGGCGAATTCTATTATAACAATAGCTACCATACCAAGATTACGGTTGCACCGTCGAGGCACTTCATGGTCGAAAGTGCCGATCATCAATTGTTGGGATGAAGTAGGAGATACCCGATTTACTCATCCCGAACTTGTTCATGAGACTATGGGAATTTAAGCACGAAAGTGTAAAACAAAGGTCACAACCTCGAAACCAACTGGGTCTATTTTAAACTAAAAGCGGCCACGACAAGGCCATGGCTAAAGGCCCTTCGTGAGCTATTGATCACTTGAGGCCACGACACAGCCACGGCTAGGCCAAGGCGGTTGTCTCAAGGCCCTATAGCCAAGACACAGCCACAACTATGTGTCTCAAGGTTATTAACCATGGCTAGACTTGTAATCTTGACCCATATTTCATTTTAAATACTTTTCATTAATTTGACTCATTTCCCGACCTCGACAACCTATAAAGTTTACTATACTTTATAATAACTAAACAAACATCATTTTTATAAATGATCAATCTTTATTTGACTCTCGGAATTGTATATTTTCATAATAACAAGTACTATAACTAAAAACCACTCTTAGACCATTTTATCAATTCTTACGACATATTCATCACAATACACATATAACCTTCGGAATGGTAACATTCACACTCGACGAACGTTACAAATAAACCGAACATCAAATAAGCAATCCAAACATCGCTTTTGGGCCTTCGGCCCAACACACTTATGGCAAACCAAAAAAATATAGGTCGATCCATTTGTTCAGTGTTTTGTGAGTGCTTATTAGTGTTTTGTGAGATCAATATTCAATAGTACCACACAAGCCTCAAACACAAATTCTTACACCATTTTAATACATGTTGATTAATACATAATCAAGAACAAGTGTGTAACTTTTAAATCTTAAACATGTTAACACACATATCAAATATAATCATGTTTAATAATAACATTAAATCAAGAAAACAAAAGAGTTGTATTTTTAGTGAACCTCACAATGTTTGAGTGTGTGTCGATTTACATGTAACCAAGAACACCAAAGATTACCCAAAATTACCAAGCTAAACCCAAAACCAAATCAAGGCTTGATTTATAACCCAAAAACTCTTGTTTTGTAAAGTTTGAACAAAGAATGAGTGTGTGTATGTTGTGAATCTCGGCTGAATAAGAGAAACAAGAAGTGAGTATTTTTGGTCTTGCTTTCATGCTTGTTTTCCAGTGTGTGCACTATAATGGGTTAAGAACAAATTTAGTGGAAAGTGTCTTAATCAATTGTATGTTTGGAATTAATTTTGCTGCTCTTAGGGTTCAAAACAGGCTCCATATATATTTTATGTCATATTCACTATTTTTGGAGCAAATGTCTTATGTAAATAATAGGGTAAATCGTACAAAAGGTACCAAATTGACCTCCAAAAAAACCTCACATTGCACACAAATTTAAGTTCGATACCTTAAATCCAAAAAAAAATAAAAAAAATAAAAAAAAATAAAAAAAAAAAAAAAAATCAATACCCTTTATTTAAACGACCAAAATTAAATAAGAAGCATTTGTTTACTGAGTAGCTTATGGCGACTAGGTTGAGTGTTTGGGTTAGCGTATGAGAAAATGGTGGGAAAATAGGCTCATCAACCCTCCTATATAAGCTCATAACCCTGGGTTTATAAGCGTACCTAAACACTTGATTCGCTTATTTTGTATATATAAGCTCATCAGCCCTTTATAAAAGCTAAAACAAACACCCCCTACAATTCAGGTTTGGTTACTGATTTGAGATAAAGACACTAGGTGGTGTGTCAGAGTTTAGAGGCAATAAAGGACATTCGTAGCTAGAGGAAAGGTATACTGGTTGGTATTACTTCATTAGGCTCAAACAATGGCATTTCTTATATGGAAATAGGACCGTAATAGTTTTGTATCCGTAGTTTTTGTTTTGATTGTTAATAGAAATTTATAAATTTGCAGCTTTTGAAGTCAAGAGAGATGACATGATTATGACGGTTAAGCAGCAAGACAAAGAATAAGATGAATTCTGACATTGTGGTTTCACTTGGAAGGATCCAGTCTATATATGAATGATTGTTCTTATCGATTTAAATTGGGGAGAGAATGGGTTCTGAATATGGTAAGAAGCGATTAGATGTCGAAGTAGATAGACTAAGCAGCTTGCCTGATGATCTTATTCATAAAATTCTGTCGTTTAATGACACCATAGGTGCCATTAAAACCAGTACTTTGTCATCCAGAGATGGAGGTTTATATGGACTACAATGACGTGTCTTGTTTTTTCAAGTGAGGATTTTCCTAATTTTCCCAAGTTCTCAAAATTTGTTAAACATGTTCTCTCTGGCGCGATAATCAAAGGGAAGTGTCTTCAGTGAAGCTCACGTTTCGTGGAAAGGTTATTCATGTGTTTGTCAAGAGAATTCTCGGTATGCATTCTCTCACAATGTCCAACTACTGAATATTACATGCTTGGTTGAGAGTGATATTGAGTTTCCTCTATCTCTCTTTCGTTCTCAGACTCTCAAACATCTCATTCTAAATAAGGGCCATACTCGGAGAGGTTCTGTGACCCTTACATCAACGTGGGTGGTCCCTGCTTTAACCACATTGCATCTTCATGGAATCATGTTGTCTCGTGACGATACTAATGATTTCAGTGGGCTTATCTCTAAGTGTGTGAACTTGAAGAATCTCACCTTAACAAGGTGCCACCTGGTGGAATCGAATAATAAAGATTTCAATATTTTTCATTCCCAACTTTCTAATCTTGCTTTGGATATGGAATATTGGAATGTGAGATTGCTGAGTGTGGTTGCACCTCAACTCAAGAATCTCATTATTAGAAGACGTAGACTTTCTTCAGCGGGGATTGTGATTTCTGCGCCTGAGCTTGCCTACCTGCTCCTTCAATGCTATGATTCTATAAATTTCTCTGCTGATGATTTCCATTCCTTGGAGAAGGCGGATATCTCTATTAAGGAACCATACTGGGAAGACCCTCAGAATATTGTTGGTCTTTTTCAACTACTCCATAGTGTAAAAGATCTGACACTTAACTTGGAAATTCTCGAGGTATATAGCTCTTGGTTCCTAGTGTTTATACCGTCGTAATTCCCAAAACATTAAAAAAGATTTGAGCAAAACAAGTGTGGCTCTTTTTCGTATTGAGTCCTTATAGGGTTAAAAATATAATTGGAATATTATGATTGTGTTGTAATTTTTGGCGCAGCATCTTTCTTCATCTGTGGAAATAATTTCACATCAGCATTCTCCGCTTGCTAACTTAAAGAGTATAAAGATTAATCCATTATTATATAATTGGGAGCTTCCAAGGAGAGAGTAAACATGTCTACAAAAGTCAAAAACTATTTGCTAGATAGCTCTCCAGGGCCACATTCACTATGGTTACACGTGAGGTATTTATGTCATCAAGTGTAAAACCTGAAAATCTAAAACATGATTAAAGACTAAAATACCTTTGGAATCGAAATTTATAAAATACGTAAAATACATTTATATCATTTAACGAAATTAAAACTAAACTTATGAGTAATTAACACTTAACGAATGTGTGTCGTGATCGATTTTGGTGCGACGAAGATTTAAACGTTTCGCTAATATGTTGGGCGTTTGCATTGTTTCGTTTGGATCAAGAGCCGAGCCCAAGGGCGTGTGTTTGTTTGTGTTCGGTTGGGCCAAGCCGAAACCAAGCCCTCCCAAAGCCCTAAACTAAAAATGATACCACCTATATATACACTACATTTACAAGAAATTGAAACCCTAGTTTTGTTGCCTCTCTCTTTTCTTTTCTTCCATTCGGCCGAACCCTAGACTTGGTGTCGAGAGCTTTGTTTCCAACAAGCTAAGGTATAAACGTGTTTATTCGTCTTCCTTTGTTACACCTTACGTTAATATTTATTGTAATATGTTTCGTTTAGTCGAGTCTTGTGTTTTCTTTTGTGGCCGAGTCATACGAAACCAAACAAAGACAAACCATAATGATTTGAACCTTATAATTATTAAAGAGCTTGTTACGTAATAAGTATTATTGAATCGGATCATGGTTAAGTCGAGCTATATAGAACCGAACCATGTATATGTTTCGGCCAAGGTATAAAAACATGATAACTTGAATATGTAAAGTACGAAGATAAGCTAGGACTTGCGTTAAGTGTTATAGCCGAAACCCTAGGTTTGAACCGAACCATATAAGAGTTTTGAATGTGTATTAAACGAGTAAAGATCATGTGAAACCTAAACCCTAAATGATTTGTGAACCATGCGTGCGTTATTATAAGTCAAGTGAGCTTGTGGATATGTAAACGTAGTACGTGGTCATATCTATACGAAGCTATAGTGCATGGATATAAAAGTTGACGTATAACATATATATGAGTAACATATGATTAAGACATAAACGTGTTGAGTAAATAACAAGAGTAATGAGTCATTAAATGACGTAACATATAAAGTAAATGCACGTGGACATGATATTAAAAGAATGAGAAAACCCTAGAACATAAATGAGAATCGATTAGGGTTTGAAGCTAAGTATATTAATTCGTTATTTCATGTGTGAGTTATGACGTTTAAACTATTTTCACATTTAACCCTAAACTTTAATAAATGACATAATGAGCCTTAATCTACGATATTGTTTATAAAACACTTAAGTCTTATTTAATTATAAAACCCTAAAGTATTAAGATCATTGAATACATTGAGTATTAACACCAAATATTAAAAGATCATTTCGACGATTATGGAATCATAAATAACATGTACGACCGTTAATGTGTATAGGTTCGTGAAGAAGGAGTAATCCTTTGCTTTCCGTGTTTCGGTTTTCGATCATTTGCTTTGGAATAAGGTACGGATATTCGACCTTTTCGGTAAAGGTTCCTTATAACGTTTTCTTTTCGTTAGCTTTATATTAGGATTTCCTAAGCCTTTGCTATGAACCCTATTTTGTTTGTTTGTTTGTTGCTTATCCGAACTTTGATTTTGGATTATAAAACAATTGATTTGAACTACATGATACAAAAACTTTGATTTTGAAACATGATTAAATCTTTGATAAAGTATGATATGTGTCGGTTATGACATTACGATTTGACCTAAGATAGTTTGACACCGAGCCAAAATAATAACTAGTCATGGGGTTCCATGTCCGTGTCGTTGATGCACTTCGACATGACTCTAGGCGATGAGTGAAGTTCGCCACGTCCCTTATCTATTATCTGTTATGAGCTCAAGTTATATTATATTATCAATATATGTTTGTGGGGCGTATGGGTGCATCCTAGATCATTATCTCATTATCTGTTATATGTTATATATTATATGCTATATCTTTGTATGTTATCGATGATTGATCTTTGCGTGCATGCCGTCCTTCATAACTCGTAGGTCTCCCCTACAAAATGTTGCCTTGTGTGAATATGAATATGAATATGATTATGTTCGGATATATGTGTGTCTGGGCTCGAGGTAGTTAACTATAAAACTTATTCTATTATTCTGATTTATATATTGAAAATAATGACGATTTTACTATCTTTCTTTCACTTTATTTCGTATTCGTTTTTGTTTCGTATTCGTTTTGCTTGTATATCTTCTCACTGGCTTTTGAAGCTCACCGCATTTCTTTTCTTCCGCGGCGGTATCTAAGCATTGAGTCTGGGTTTTGCTTTGGGATGAGTCTTGAGTGGACTTACCTTAGAGATATTTAGCTTTGATCTTATGATGCCATTTAAGACTTAATATTTCGGATATTTTATTTGAGTTTATTTTTCAGCTGGGACCTATGTATTGAAGTCATTTTGACTTGAATTATTTCGATGTTATGCTAAGATTTCTTTTGGATATTCATGTTTGCTTTGATATGACACCATTACTTGTGATTCCTTTACCCTTGTCGAATTCGGGCGTTACATCAAGTATTTTCTTATTTGCAATGCATCATACTTATACAATGCTAGCAGCAATTACTCAATTAGCAAAGTAAATTAGATCCTCATGTTAGGTTTCAATTGTAGAGATATGATGTTACATAGCTTCTTACTTTTAATTTTGTCACTTGAGTTCAAAATTTATTTTGATGGTAACCTTTTGGTATTTGGTATTTGTTTTGGTTTCATTTTTTGGAACAACAGTAAACGTGTAGACATCTTCATTTCGTGAGAGGTTGCAAATGAAGCTAGGCTGAATGTTAATTCTTTTCGCTACAACTGTTCCATATGGCCCGAAGCACATATGATATGGATGTCTTAAAAGCTTAGTTAGTATGCTGAACTTTACCTATAGTGTTCCCAGTGAAGAGTAGGATCTTTTGCTCTATCACTTGTCGGGTTATAAGGTACCTCATTCTAACCCGCCTATTGACATAGCCTATTGGCGTTGGGTTATAAGGCACCACACTTGAAAGAAATAGATGTCAGACCTGTTTATAAGACGATCCAACTATCTTCTAGTCAAAGACTATCCTAGACTCTTAGTGCGTATGCACTACTGTAATGGCTAAAAAAGAAGCCTAGCATTTTTTTGGTATAATCATATTTTAACCTCTTTACCCAACATGTGAATGGTTGTGTGAACTTCGTAAAACATTTCAGCAATTTATAAATTTTCCAATTTTTTCTTAATGTTATAATTGTAACGCCTTGTTTCACGATATTTTATGGCGATCCCCATGTTAAACAGAATATCAACATATTTTATTTTTGTTGATTTCAAGTAATGTAGTTTCACTTTTCCACCATTTTCTGCAAAATGATAAAATACTTTTAGATTTTCTCGAAAGAAAGGAGGTTGCCTAAAATGCTTTTAAAAGAAAGGAAGTAGCTTAAAATGAACGGGCATAAAACTGATGATTGGTGTTAATTTCTATTGTGTGCTTTGTAACCCTTCTAAGAAGCCAAAATTAGCTTACAAAATCTATAGTGGTTATAAATTGTGAAGTTGATATATCTGTTTTCGCAATGAGAATTGTTAACCCGCCCCTTGTTTTTGACCAAATCAAGCCAACTATGACGACATTTATATGAGATTATAATACCATCATATCATCAGTGTCTACTTATGTTTCATATGAGCTCTATTATTGTATCATGCAGGAGATTATAGCAGAGGAGAATGCCACGTATGCGAAAAAACGTATGGCCGAACTACAAGTCAGTCTAGAGCAAAAAGAAGCTGATATCGAGGCCAACAGGGCTCATATTGAGCAAGAGAATGTACCAATGGACAGCAGCAACGCATTGATGGATGATGAACAGAATGCACTAGATGAGAACGAACTACAGATTGAGGGAAACGTGGAACATATCAATAGCTGTTGGGAGAGTTTAGGTGTGCAGATTAAGCAAGGGAAAGAGAAGATTGATGGCATTGTTTGTGAGTTGCGCGACATTAAAAAATTGATGACAAAGCTGCCTGCATCAAACAGGGCAGAGATGCTACCACGTTTTTCTAGTCTGTGTGCACAAGCTGACATTGTCATGAGTAAGATAAGAGATTCCATGAAGATCCAGTTAGATGAGAATCAAAGCCGTTTAAATGTCTGCTTTCATGAACTTACTGAAACTTTGCAGTCGTCTTCTTAGCAAATTGTAAGTTCTTGATTTCCCTTAACGCTCACAAGTGATAAGCGTAAACAAAATGTCAACTGGTGGGGCAATTTTTTCTCTTGTTTTGATTTCAGGTCCAGCTTCTTTATTTTTGTGTTACCACAATGCTCGTGCAACTTGGAATGTTAAACTTTAAACTTCTGACACTGATGGACTCAAGGGACATGTGTTATTGCGGCCATCATGCAAAGTCTAGATGATTTTGGGTTGTAATTTTGTAATATTAGGCATTCTCCTAGCAAGATTAGGCATGGGATTGGAAAAGCTGTTTTGTGTCATCTTTGTATCTGCCAACTATTTTTACCACCTGTGCAAGTTAATGTTATCTATGTATATATATCTATTATTTGCACCATCATAAAATTCTACAACCCTATCCGAGGGTAAAGGGAGTGCTTTCTGAAAGACCTCCGACACTATCATAAAATTCTCTCTTTTTAAATTTTATGGGTATTCGGTTCTGGAACCAGCGGATCCAAACCGATGGATCCGAGATATAAACCGAAACCATTTGGTCTGGACCGCTTCGGTTCTTCCAGGTTTTGGTTCTGGCCTGGTTCTTCAAGTCTTTTTTTTGTGCCACCCGTCTACCCACACAAAGATATGATATGTGCCATACAACAATTTTAACAACAATACCTCTGGAAGGTGATTTTTCCATATTTTACCCATGTGAACCTCTCTTCTTGAGCCAACTCTTCACGTTATCTAGCAACCTCTAGCATTCTCGAGTAATTTGTCACGTCACGTGCTTGTTGCACACACAAGCACGTCCACTTTTAGGTAACACCATTTACGTGCTTGCATGTAGAAAACATTCGACTAATTTGTCATAGTAAAATGTCTTTGGACTTGAGAGAAACCGTAGTCTAGTTCAGTTGCGAGCCAAAAACACGAGAATTATGCTTCCATAAACACGAGAATTAGCTTAGTTCAGTTGCATCTTTTGTGTTTGTTGAACATCACCCGTCTTCTACTATTATGTTACCTGATATTTTCTGTTTGCATCGACACTTGAAAATATCATTTTCGCAAACACAAGCACGCATAACATTGTCACGCATCAAACGATATGAAAAGTACCTTAGAAAAAAACCACATCTTCGTGACAAAATTCATGACATAAACATATTGTCATTGTAAACAGATCTTATTTACCTGTTTATAAACTTTTCCCAATCCCAAAAGGTGAAGATCGGTGGGATCACCGTCCCATGCATCCTAAGGATGCCAACCGGACCTCCCCAAGGACCCGACCCGTGCAATGAGCACTGTCCCAGGTGTTGTCTTATCGGATAATGAATCACTCAACGCCTTATATGTTACACAATAATATACATCTCTTCAATGCATCCCGATAAATTAAGCATGCATAAATAAACTTTAATCCATTTTGGATTTTTTAGAAAGACCGGAAAACCACATCCGACAGATGAAAATCTTATTTTCCGCCATTTACGCTTCCAGGAACCAAATTGTATATGTTATATGTTGCATAGTTGGAAGAAGTCACAGAATGTGCTCACATTTGCTCATTTGGTGCAAAAGTGCGTTAGCTTTCCTTTGAGCTCTACTTGTTCCAGATTTACTCAACTCCACCAAAAGATGATAAACGCCATACTGAAGTGCAGCCAATATCAAACAAGATTTATTTAACCTGAGTTCAAGAAGAACCACAGTGGCACACTTCTTATTCTTAGGGGTCCCATCTTTCACAAACCAGCAAGTGTCTTAATAACTGATAACTTTCCTATCCTACTTTGTCCTTCGAGCTGTTTTGCAAGAAGTGACAGAATCAAAAGAGCTTCATCAACCATCCCTAATGACTTCTCTTTCAAAAGATGAAGCAGTGGCTCAATGATCCCAACTTTAATAGCTCGAGATTTGTTTGATTGGTTCAATGACAGATTAAACAATGCTGTTGCAGCATCTTTTTTGCCTCTAACAGTCCCGTTTTGTAACAGTTTGACTAGCTGTGGAATCCCTTTTAAGGAACAAATCTGTAAGTTTTATGGATATAAATTAATATGTCTATGACCGGATTCGAACACGAGCCTATGGGATTGCACATTTTACGTATGAGAGTCGATGTTTGATAATTAATATAAATGTTATGAATTAATTATTATTTCACAATAACGTCTAACGGTCGTTAGTACTTAACGATAAAAGGTCTAACGATTGTTAAAGGGAGACGAAAATAAGTGTGCGATGGTATCAAACAGATAAGCGAACAACGAGTTCACTTTTATTCAAGAATCAAAGTACAATAGTCGGCACAGTTTGAATGATAACATTCAAACTGTTAAAAGACTTGAAGAAGATCAAATGATCAAAGAAACAATACAGAAATGGATCAACATATCCTAATACATAAATATTTGGAGGGAGAGTGATATAGCAGTCAAGAGAAGACTGCGTACATTTTATGATAAAACCCTAGAGAGGGACCACATATATATAGGATCCAAAGTGACAAAACCCCCCCTCTATCTTTCTAATAAACTTCACAAGCAGCCCAACTTTAGATTTCTTCATAAGCAAGAATAGAGAAAGTCCACAATGAGCCCCTCATAATAATCCTGCACAAACAACACCAAGTGAGATAGAAGCAAGGACATATTTGGGACATAGATTACATAGGTGTTTGGAACATTCCCCTTAACTGTTTCCCAAATATGTCAAATAGTTTCAATTTTCACAAAGGAACTTGTGTTGATACAGGAAGATGCTTGGTAAGAATGTCTGCAGTTTGGTTTGAGGAGCCAATTTTGATGGCACTCAAGACACCTTTTGCAATTTTTCTCGATGAAATGGACATCAATTTCAAAGTGTTTGGATCTCTCATGGAAAACAGGGTTGACAGCAAGCTGTAAAGCAGATTTGTTATCACAAAACAAGTTAACAGGAAGGTTAAGATCAACATTTAGATCCTTTAGGATTTTTTGAACCCAAATGACTTCACAGGCTGCAACAGCCATGAATCAGCTTCAGTTGAAGATTTTGAGAGAGTGTTTTGTTTTTTGCTTTTCCATGAGATGAAACAGTTGTTAAAGAAAACACAAGATCCATGAATGATTTCTGGTTTTAAAATATTTTGCCCAACTGCATCACTATACCCTTCAAGAACATTATTAAGACTGCTATGATCATACCTTAGACCTTTGCTAGGGGCACCTTTTAAGTATCTTAACACATTTAAATCAGAATCCAAATGAGATCTTAAGGGAGTATGCATATGATGTGCAAGACAGTGGACCTAATATGATATGTCGTCCGGTATGAGTAAGATAAATCGCTTTTCAAAGCGCTTTTGGTACCCAGTTATGTTATCAAGCAATGGGTCATTTTGGGTTGGAATAAAAGGAAGAATGAGTTTGGTTCCATGGGTGTAGACACGGTTTGCACCAAAGGAGACCAAATTCTTCGTAACTTCAAGACAATATTTTCTCCGGGAGGCAGATGTCATCCCCGTTTTTATCACCTCAATACCCGAAAAGAATTTGAGAGTACCCAATTCTTTTATGTTGAATTTAGTTTTAAGAAAGACCTTGAATTGTTCAATTTCCTCAACACAGTTACTAGTAAGAACAATATCATCAACATAGACAAGTAAAGCAATAAACTTGTTATCTTTGTTTTTTGTAAATAAAGAGTGATCACTCACAGACTGAACAAATCCATGTTCTTTGAGAACACCAACAAGTTTTTCATTCCATTTTCTGGGAGCTTGC
Organism: Chrysanthemum lavandulifolium; assembly: GCA_022545495.1. Classification (NCBI taxonomy): domain Eukaryota; kingdom Viridiplantae; phylum Streptophyta; class Magnoliopsida; order Asterales; family Asteraceae; genus Chrysanthemum; species Chrysanthemum lavandulifolium. The sequence continues at coordinate 146,132,723 of CM040239.1, forward strand.
TTGAGACCATATAATGATTTGGTAAGTTTGCAGACCATGTTTTTGTTGTTTTCATCAGAAAAACATTTTGGAATAGTCATTTATATGTCCTCATCAGGCTCACCATAAAGAAAAGCATTATTAACATCAAGTTGGAAAAGAGGCCATTTATTCTTAACAGCTAAGGCAATAAGAATTCTAACAGTGGACATTTTCACAACAGGGGAAAAAGTTTCATTATAATCTATCCCTTCTCTTTGGTTAAAGCCTTTGGCTACAAGCCTGGCTTTATATATGTCCACTTCACCATTAGATTTGTATTTGATTTTCCAAATCTATTTGTAACCAATGGGTTTTCTATTAGCAGGTAAAATGGTTATGGTCCAGGACTTGTTAGTATTTAAGGCCTCAATTTCAGCATTCATAGCATCAACCCGTTAGGATCAAGGATAGCTTCCTCATAACAAGTAGGTTCAACACTTTTATTTAAGTTGGAAGTAAAGCGAGAATTATCATAATCAAGATTAGAATAATTAACTACTTTTTCTATGCCATATTTAACTTTGCCTTCAACAATAAAGTCATTAAGATTTTTAGGCAATCTAGTGGTGCCGTTGACCTTCTTGTGGTGATGGTGGCAAGCCTCCTTGTTCGAGAGTGGACTCATTTGAGTCGAATCGAGTTAACATCGAGTTGATGTCATTGGAGTTTGTTTCGGTGAAACAATTGCCCTCGAGGTGTGTATTTTCTTCTATGGATGTTGCAACCGAGTTACCATCCTCATTAAGAGAATTCAACTCGGTGCCATCATCATTGGAAGACACTCTCCTTCATTATTGGGTCTTTTAGGGTTGTCGATCAAAAAGTTTTTGTGGTTTAAATCTTTTGACACACCGCTTCAAAACTTGTTTTGAAGATTGTTTTTCATTTTGAAAGGGAAAACTGTTTCATAGAACTTGACATCTCTTGAGTAAAAACATTTTTTGTTTCTAAACTTAAAAGTTTGTAGCCCTTTTTTTCATTAGAGTAACCAATAAAGACACTTTTTTCAGATCTGCTATCAAATTTGTCAGAGTTATTGAGAATAGTAGCATAGCAAAGACAACCAAAAACCCTAATATGAGAGAGTGTAGGGTCATGCCCATACACAAGAGAGGAAGGAGATTTTCGAGAAACACAAAAGAAGGCAACTGTTGATAAGGTAAACAGCGGTGAGAACACATTCATGCCATAAGTAAAGAGGTAATTCACCTCGAAACATAAGAGATCTAGCAACATTGAGAAGATTTCTATGTTTCCTTTCTGCTATTCCATTTTGTTGAGGTGTGTAGACACAAGAGGTTTGATGTAGAATACCTTTGTTATGAAAAAATTGTTGCATTCTCATTGTTGACAAATTTAGTACCATTGTCACTTCTAAATTTTTTACATTACTTTCAAATTGATTGGACATCATTTGAGAAAAATTGACAATGGAATCATAGACTTCTTCTTTGTTTTAAGCATATAAACCCGCATGGACCTTGAGTAATCATCAACAATAGTTAAAAAAATATGTAGCCATCTCTCTTAGTTATTTTATAAGGACCCCAAACATCTAGGTGTACAAGTTGACCAATTTTAGTTGACTTATGTTCACTTAAGGAAAAGGTTCCTGGTTTGTTTAGCCTTGTTGCAAGTATCACAGAGATGGTTAGGGTCAGTTGGTTTATCAAGGTTGAGACTGGGTTTAAGGACTTGCAAGACTTGATCAGAGGGATGACCAAGCCTTTGGTGCCAAAGGTTTCTAGAAACAAAGCATGAAGAGATGCAGTTATTAGAGACAATCTTACAATCAGAGTCTACATCAAACAAGTACAGGCCATTAGATTGATTACCAATCCCGACATTCCTATTTGTTGCAAAGTCCTGAATATAACATTTAGATTCATCAAATCCAACAAATAGTTTGCTATCTCTAGCAAGTTTGTGAACAGATAGCGATCGACAAAGTGTACTCAGCACAACTAAGACATCATGTAAGGTAATGTTGTTGTTGATTTTAGGTCACCAATCTCGATGATAAGTGCACGAGTACCATTTGGGTGTCCAACAAGAAGACCAAGTTTAGAAACATCAATAGTATTGATTAAAGATTTTGAAGGCAAAGTCATGTGTTGGTTTGCTCCAGAGTCAACAATCCAACCAAGACTGATTTTTCCTTGTAAAAGGTTTGAGTTTCCATTAAAGTGTTTTTCAAATTTTAGATTGAATTTGACACTTCCATTAAAAAAAGTTCATGAAAAACATTTACCTGCCATATTGGAATTGACAGGACTATCATTGAGAAGACTCATGAGTCTGACCATCTGTTCATTAGACAAAGAAAAAGGAGAGTTGCTAGTTCTACTTTCAAGATTGGCATCAGAAGAAGAAGAAGCATTGTTACTAGCAGGTTTAATATTAGAATTAAAGTTCCTTTTCCATATCCAGCAGATAACCAACAATATAATAACATATATCAATGGTGTGACCAGTTTGTTGCGCTTAGAGCATTTCGATTAAGATTCCTCTATTGTTGGAGTCATACTGAGGTATTGTTCCCGGATGTGGGATTTGAGCTTTTGTAATTGTTGTTTCCTTTTTTTGTTATAAAAACTTTGAAGCAAAGCGAGACACATTTGGTTTAATAGATCCATGCAGAGGAGAAGTTCCTATGGGATTCTTCCCGACACAATAGAAAAGCGCGCTTTGACAGATGGTAAAGGATCCACGTTAAAATATTGCTTCGATGGGCACATAAGTGTCATCAAGACCCATTAAAAGCGCATTAACTTGATTAGTGGTTATGTTTTTCAAATTGTTTTCCAAAGATCACAAGTACACGTGGGAAGACCGATCATGGACTCAAATTGTTTCCATAATGAGTTAAGATTATTGTAGTAATCAAAAGAGAGGACCCATTTGACCCGTAGAGTTGATATTTTTATGTATATTAAAGACAACAGATCCATCAACTTTGTCATAGGTTTCTTTTAAGTCATTCCACATTTCATAAGCAGTTTTAGAGTATATAGCACCAGCAAATAACTCAGGACTTAAAGAGTTTAGAATCCAAGTAAGAACAACAGAGTCACACATATCCCATTGATTAGCAAGACTAGCATTAAAGACATCTTTTCTACAACTACCATCAACAAAGCCAAGTTTATTATGATTTCTTAAGGAAAATGTCATGGCAATGCTCCATATTTTATAATTTTCTGATCCAGTCAATTTCACAGATATAATGGGATTACCACTGGTGTCACTGGGATGCAAGTAGATAGTATCACCAAATGTAAGTTTTAATTCAGAAGAAGAATTAATCATAGATTCATTAAGCATAGAATCATTAAACCTGGATTCATTATTAGCATGTTCATCATCACCCTCAACCATGGTGACAGCACAGAGACAGAAAAGTAAATAGAACAAACAATAACAGAAATCACTATTAATGAGAGCAACAATCCCAAATCAACCTCCAACCAACTAGACCTATCCTCCTTCAACTAAAAGAGAAAAAAATGCAAGAAAATAAATAACTCACACCCACGGTTCAACAAGTACCAAGCCTTTGGATTGGGGTAGGCCAGAGCAGGTATTCACACCACTCAGAGGTGGCAGATCAAGGTGTTAACCTACCCGTTTGCACCCACTCAGCTTGAATATTGTTAAACAAGAAAGGAAAAGTACTTACGATTGCTTTGTGCGTGGAAGAAGTGAAGACCAAACACAATCACCCTAGATTCACTTAGTCTAGGATGATTATGATCAATTAGAACCGAGAGCACTCCAAGAACAAAACCCCAATACAGAGTTGATTAGGGTTTTGGAACAAACCCTAATTTATTTTGATTGAGCACCAATAGGACCGAAACACCAATCCCAAGACTCAAGAGCAAAACCCCCAATTCAAAAATTAATTGGGGTTTTGGAACAAACCCTAATTTGTTTCGATTGAGCACCAATAGGATCAGAAACACCAATCCAATTACCACAAACGTCCCAGAACACAAATACGAACCACCGGAGATATCAAGGTCAATAACCCCAATATTGAAAACCCTGGAGATCAGGGTTTGAAGATAATCGATAGTTTATAGCTCGATACCATATGCGATGGTATCAAACAGATAAATAGAGCAACGAGTTCACTTTTATTCAAGAATCAAAGTACAATAGTCGCAGTTTGAATGATAACAATCAAACTATAAGACTGAAGAAGATCAAATGATCAAAGAAACAATACGAAATGGATCAACAGATCCTAATACATAAATATTTGGAGGAGAGTGATATAGCGGTCAAGAGAAGACTGCGACGTTTGATGATAAAACCACGGAGAGGGACCACGATATATAGGATCCAAAGTGACAAAGACCCCCTTTATCTTTCTAATAAACTTCACAAGTAGCCCACTTTAGATTTCTTCATAAGCAAGAATAGAAAGTCCACAATGAGCCCCTCATAATAATCCTGTATAAACAACACCAAGTGAGATAGTGGCAAGGACATATTTGGGACATAGATTACATAGGTGTTTTGGAACAATAAGGAAACAAGTCAAGAAGGATCTAGAATCCCTTATGGGCTTGTATATTTGGTCGATTGAGATGAATCCTGTTAGCCTCGCTTTTTTATAAAGATAACGTCTTACACGTGAAATAACTAGATACGTAGTTAGTTGTGCCCGCAGGGACTACTAATGTACAAGTAGGATTGTTACATTGTAATGAGCCTATAAATACCTCTCATGACTCTCCATGAGGGGTGTGAGAAATTATTGTGTATGTTTCATTGTTTCAATCTAATAAACACATAGTTTTTCTTCACCCTCTATCTACTTTCTCTCACTAGAACTATGTATTGTTTCATCATGTTTGTCAACCTTGACCTCCCGAACCACATAAATCATACATATTATCAATCCTACAATTGGTATAGGAAGCCAAGGTTGTGTTATTTAATTGATTTGTGTGGGTTCGTTTGCTTGTTGAAGTCAGTATTACCCATTATTTTTATGAATTTGGAAAAAATTCCTATTATCTTTTGTAGTAAACAGTGTAATATTATATTTGAGGTATCCATATGGTCAAAAAGTCATATCCTTTATTTTTCTTGGTTTACACAAATTGTTTGTGTGTCATTCTTGTCCAAAATAACAGCTTTGATAACTCATATTATCTTTATGACTATTTTGTTCCATTCCGTGAAGTATAATGGTCAAGTATTTGTGGTCAATGATGCGAATCTATGGTCAAACGGGTCAAAAAGTGAAGCTTTTATGCGCTTTACGGGTTTGTACAAGTGATCGGAATTTATGGTCGGAAAAGACGCTGGAACAGTTGGTCAAAAAGTCAAAACCCTCTTCTTACGAATAAGGGACTATTTTACGAATTTCTTGGAAAGAAATTCTTAAAACCCTTAGTTTACGAATTAAAACTTGTCTTTACGACTAAGGAAGTTTATGAACAAGACTGAGTTTTATGAGTAAGGTTTACGAACAAGACTGAGTTTTACGAGTAAGATTTACTAACAAGAGAGTTTTACGAGTAAGGTTTACGAATAAGAAAGTTTTACGAATAAGGTTACGAATAAGACTTAAGCTTATTCGTGGCCCGACAATGATGAAAAGAAGTATGATGTAGATGAGAGGACCAAGACCACAAACCAAACATACCATGACTCATTGAATCTCGGTTTATCATCATCGGTCCATGAATAAAACGAAATGAAAAGATCTAAAAGCAAGAACATCACGACTAGAACAAATCCTAACCCATCTCCAACAACAACAACTCATCTAACCTATGTCCCATCTCCAATCAACCACAAGCCTCGTCTCAATCATAAAGCGAAATGAAAAGAAAAGAGATATCGAAGCGATCAACTTTTGGTCTAATCTATTGTATATTTTAAGTTGAACAATAATCATCATAGATCATTATAAAGCTCACACTTCTTGGTTAATATCTGAACATCTTGAGAAGAATAAAATGATTATGTTTCATCCTTTCCCACGCTTCTTTTACAAAGACAAGGACGAAAGAAACAACATATGAAATATAAAACCTACGAGACCAAACATATTCTCTTGAAGTCGTAACTTATGTTTCTTCACCGTGGTTATATGAATCGAATTGAAAGTGAGGCTTCATAAGATACACGATTGGTCGGTGAGGAGGTTTAGGTGTGGTGATTGATGATTGTGTTTAGGTTAATGAATCACTAGATTTGATGGGTTTAGATCGGTTTGAGTTTTGGAAGAGGTATGGGTACTTTAGGATTAATGAATCGCTAGATGTGATGGGTTTAGATCGGTTTGAGTTTGTTAAAGTGAGGCTTCATAAGATACACGATTGGTCGGTGAGGAGGTTTAGGTGTGAAGCTAATTGATGACTATGTTTAGGGTTAATGAATCGCTAGATGTGATGGGTTTAGATCGGATTTGAGTTTTGGAAGAGGTATGGGTACTTTGGAAGAGGGTAGATGTGTGAGAGCGCGTATGATTTAAGATTAGGGTTTTTAAACCGGATAAGAAGTGTTATCTGGATCGGTATATCACCTTTTGAATCGGTCTTGTGAATGTTGGACTGATAGATTCAATGGTGATTGGGCCGGGTATAACACAATAGCTATTGGGCTAGATTTGGAATGTACCAAAAATTAGGATACGAAATTGAGTGTGTGTTATCATCCAAATAAATGCAATATCAAATTATGTAACTCAAAATTCTTTTTGATACATAAGTTTTGATAATTCTTGGTACAAAGAGTGGTATTTTGGTCTCACAAATTTTCACGGGGGATACTTATTTCACGGCTAGATTTTATAATTTGATCAAAATGACTACGGGGTTTTTGTACGGTATTGCTTATTTGGAATTGAAGTGACGTTGCAAGGGTGTACTTATTTATCTTTGAGACGTTGGTTAGTTAGTTGCATGTCTCAAGATAACTTGTGTGGGCATTTTTCATAAGAGTAAGACTTGACTATCTAGTCATAACTGATTTAATGAGTTAAGTTGTAGTGCTCACAGTGTATAACTATCACTTTAAGGGGTTACGTTGTAGTACTCAGTGTCACACGGAGTTGTGGATTGTTCAAGAAGATAGTACAAGCATTAAGTCACAAAGTTGAGATGTTTACTTCTTTTTCAAGTTGGTCATCTTGGGTTGTCTCCATATGTGGTCATTACTATTAGCCGGGTGAATTAAAAGGAGGTTCAATTACAGGTGTTTGAGAGAAGTATTGAGAGTATTTTTGCGACATATTCTTATGGAATTATGCTTAAACAAGATATGGTTTCAAATTGCATCAAGAAAAAGGTAATTATACGGCATGTACGCAACATTATGATGATCCCGATAGCTCATGACCATCGGGAGGAGAAGTACATGAAGAAAAGTAGTGTTTCATCTTCCGTGATTAGATTGATTGAGGAATTGTGCTTATAATCAAGAAAGAGAAGTAGTGTGTGTACATAGGGCTTTTTACCAACTTGAATGCAATACTAAGTGATTTATGTTGTTATGATGTTCCCGACGACAACCATGGTGCTACAATCAAGAGTCTACTTTCTCCATGCGTGTTTGAAGACTAAAGAGATTTTATGAAAGAGAGTTGTCGATTCAGAGGGAGCGGATAAAAAAAAATGGCTCCCTAGTTAGGAGGTGTAATAACCTAACTAGACCATTACGGTTGAAGTTCGAGCTATAAAGATCAAATGCCGAGATCATCGGAAGAGAAACTTCAAGTCATCCTCAAGATCTAGACTACGAGACTCACGCTTCAACAACATCAACATTGTTTATTCTTATTGTAATTTACTTTGTTTATAGGTCTCATTGTAACCATTTACGTGTGACGATATCTTGGAGGAGATTGTTAGCCTCGCTTTTTATAAAGATAACGTCTTACACGTGAACTGGACTAGATCGTAGTTAGTTGTGCCATTGGGATTACTAATGTACAAGTAGAATTGTTACATTGTAATGAGCCTATAAAACCTCTCATGACTCTCCATGAGTGGTGTGGAAATTATTGTGTATGCTTCATTGTTTCAATCTAATAAACACATAGTTTTTCTTCACCTCTCACTACTTTCTCTCACTAGAACAATTTATCATGTTTGATCAACCTCGACCTCTCGAACCACATAAATCCTACATATTTTGATCCAACAAATCCTCATAGAAAATCCTATGTAACTTGATACCAAGTCTATAGTATAAATACATTCCTTGTATTCATTCTACGATACTTGATTTCAAGAAAAGGCCAAAATTCTTATTCTCTTACTCCTTGGTCGGATAAAGAAGCCCCATTAAAGGGATTTGCTATAGACCTTGAGCATAACAAAAGTGTTTGGTTAAGCTATTGTGATTCAAGAATCTAGCCTTCGAATCGAATCGCTACTAATACGTGTGTACATGATTGTAGAGTAATCTTACTTTGGATTTTTGGTGGTTAGGATTTAGTAAATCCGGTTATGAAGAGTCGGTCACCTCAAGTATATGTAATCGTTAGAAAGCTCGTAGTCGTAGATTATTATATGTTAAGTAGTATGTAGTTTGTAACACCGTGGAGGACGGACGGGTCTTTACCCACCGTATGCCCGATCCACACCCGTAGGTGGCGTTTATGTAAGAACTATAAATACTCTCTACCTCCCAAGGTAGAGTTGGAGCTCATAATAAGATTTTTCTTTCTCTCACTAAAGTTCCCAACCTCTAACTTTCTCTCTAAAACCTCTTGTATATGCACTAGTACAAAAAGCAGGATTTGGTCACGCATGGTCGAAATGGAACGACCACACATTCGCATATTTGTGTGGTGAAGGTACGAAATTGACAACATGTACTAATTAGTCACACATGAAAATTTTAATTGTGTGACCATTAGAACTGTATCGCCACACAATTGAGCGTTGTGTGGCTAAAGGTATCTGGTGATTTTGTTTTAGATCATTTAGCCACATATGAATTTGGAGCGCGTGACAAATACAAGTAACCTTGATCGTTAGTCACATGAAGTAATTTTTGTGTGTCTAAATCATAGAGTCAAGTTTTGTCACACATTATTTAAGGGTGGTGATATGTTTTGCCAACTCTTTAGCCACATCGAAATTGGAACAAGTGACAAATGAAAAGTAAGGTTGAAGCATTAGTCACGATATACATATAAACGGTGACAAATATATGTCACACACTTGAACACCGTGACCAAAAGCCATATATGGTCACACTAAATGTTTTGTCACACATTTGTCAAGTGTAGCCAAAATCCAAGACATATGTTCACGTAAGTTAATATGTGTGTTTAAAGTTTAGTTTGTGTTAGCTTGCGAAAGCTAATCTATAAAGTCACATTGCTACTAACACCGTGACCAAATGCCATATATGGTCACACTAAACGTTTTGTCACACATATTATTCAAGTGTAGCCAAAATCCAAAGACATATGGTCACGTAACTTAATATGTGGCCATTGGATGATGAATAGTCACTCAAAATACACGTTTCCTCACTTTAAACACCATATGGTCACACTTATTAACACTTTTAGCCACTTTATGGTTAATTGTATGTGACTAAATACCCAAAACAAACATGCTTTGTGTGACTAAATGTTAGAAAAGGCCACACAAACATAAAATTCATGTGGCCATTGGATGATCAATAGTCACACAAAAGACACCTTTCTTCACTTGAAACACCATATGGTCACACTTATTAACACTTTTAGCCACTTTATGATTAATTGTATGTGACTAAATACCCAAAACAAACATGCTTTGTGTGACTAAATGTTACAAAAGGCCACACAAACATAAAATTCAAGTGGCCATTGGATGATCAATAGTCACACAAAAGACATATTTCTTCACCTTAAACACCATATGGTCACACTTATTAACACTTTTAGCCACTTTATGCTTAATTGTATGTGACTAAATAACCAAAGAAACATGCTTTGTGTGACTAAATGTTAGAAATGGCCACAAAAAGAAATTTGATGTGGCCATTGGATTATCAATAGTCACACAAAAACTATTATGTTTTTCATAAGCAGAACTAACTACGAATACTAAGCAGACTTATCTTATTTACGCGGACTTAACCTTGTCTTGGCAGCCTTAACCACTAAAACTAACCTACCGGTTTAACTTTGTCTTGGCGACTTTAACCACTAAAGTTTTCGCTTTATAAGTGAACCACAACACAAAATATATATTTTTTGGGTGCAAAGATGAACTTGTATTAATCAAGGAAACTTTGTAAAATGAAAAATCAACACACCGATATGGACAAGTCCCATATCAAGTTGCATACTAAGCAACTCTATTCAATATCGATATATCATTCTTATAAGTCGATAACAAAACAAACGCCCATATCATACAACCATGGATGAGATGACAACCAAAGACAAAACCATCACAAATAACACCTTTTAATGCACCAAGATGAACCATACACTTCGAGATAGGGGCTATACCAAGTAGTTTACATTCCATCTCATGAATGGCTTCAACTACTTGGAACACACACCCTAAATGAAGCCAACCAAATCCTACACAATCCTAAAATACATTTATAAACGTGCCTACCAATAACAACTAATAATGCACGGAATTACGTTTAGCACATGCTAAATCTTTGGAATTATAAGCGGATTACGGAAGACACGAAGCTTGGTCGTCGATGACAAAGTCAACAAGATTGAATCGACCATTTTGTTTCGTTCCCACCGACACTCCTCAACAATCTCTCTCCATATGGCATTTATGGTAACGTGGTTCTTGCTTCTAGGCATATCATTGTGGTGTTGCGATTCACGTTCACATAAACTCCATGTCTTCCGGTATCTCGGCAATGCGTTATGGTACTTCCACATGTGATTTAACCGTAAACTTATGTGCTAATCAAAAGTATGTCCATGTGTTGAAGCATATATTAGTTTTTATGAAGCGAATAATGGCGAAATGGTCGATTTGTATCATTACTTACCAAGCGACTCCGTCCGTGACATATGCAGGATGGGCGCATAAAAACAATCCCTTTCACTTTCATGCTCGTACATTCGTTCCATGCACATATGTGTTTCATACGCTCATCGCAATTGGAATTTAATAAAATGGTAATTAATAATTTAAAATCTATTATATGGAAAGGTTTATTTTAAAATAAAGTCATAGATTATGTCTACACTTTGATTAACATACCTTCATCTACGGGTTTCTCATGAGCGGTCTTGTGCGATTCACTCCATACGTTGCATAAGTTGAGCATCATCAATCCATTTTCAAGAAATGGTATCGGGGAAAGAGTATTGTTTAGGAGATTTGTGAAAACAACTCTTGTTCCGACAAACGAGTTTTTATCGTGAACCAATACATTCCATCCGTGCCCACCAAACTCATGCACGTGTCTGCTTTTCCTCCAGTATTTCAATTTGACGGTGAGTGATAGTCTGCTGCGGACACGCCAAAGAACAAGAACGTCAAATTGGTTATTGTCGATATTGTTCGGAAATTGCAAGGAATGACCTACGTAACAGATTAAGTTTAAAGAAAACATTAGCGGGTCAAACAATTAAAATAATCCCCATTTTCAACAAACTTATACAATGTATTGATTAACATTTTTTCTTACGAGAGGTTGTGCGGGATATTCATCCAACGTAACCCGAGCACCTCGTTGTGCGTAACCTAGAAGAGCGAGATCGTATCCGGGGCATTCGTGGCTGCATCGTTGTACTGTTACATAATAACGATCTTCTTCCCGACGAATGAAATGGAATGTGGCCACATTGATGTATTGGCTTTGATCAATAAAAGCTTGCCACTCGGACCCTTGCAAAGTAATGCGACCACCTAACCAATTTCCGGTAAACCTTATGTTTGGTTCCCCATTGTGGATTAGGTATATCCAGCGCTTCTTGGGTGCAGTGTTTGATAAACAAAGCGAGAAGCATCTTAAATTTAAAAAGTAAGCACGTATATCAATTTGATGGTTACATCGATAAATTTATAACCTTAAGTAAGCATTTTAAGTACAACTTATCTGCAATGTCCTAATGTTTGTGCGGTTTGCCTCCACCAACAATTGGATGCTCATTCTATTTTAAAACCACAATCGTCTTAATGGTCAATAAGGTTATCTCATATGCATAACATTCAACTAATACAAGTCTTAGATGATCAATACATCTTTATCATTAAGGTGTCAAACAAAATATGATTGAAGATGTACTACTACATATTTAACTATGTTTCAAAACCAATAATCATATAGTCCTTTTAGAGTAAAAATCGTATTTTTTCGTTTATTCATCTTACCCCATATGTTTGTTAAAATCTAGTAAGAAATCCATAATCTACCCAACATACCATACGCCATTGCTTCATCCAATGTTTAAACCTAAGCTCGGATAATTAATTACATAAGGTGTAGTGCTTTACCAAATCATATAAAAGCTATACTAACCTAGATTAAACATATGTTTACAAGTTGTCTAATTAGCTATTTAACAAATAGTTGCTCGTTTTCCACAATCCACATATATCCATGATTTTTTATTCAAATCATCCTATATTTACATGTCACACAATATTCTAAAGAATCAAATCGCATATAGTTCTAATAAAGCAACATTACATTATGATCAAAGGATACTATATTCTTTAGGATATGTTAAACATTCTTGAAAATTACCAAACATGCATTTGTATCCATCAACATATCGAAACATGCATATCAATCACTTTACATTTGGGTTCATGGTTAAAAAATAAAAGAAAAAAAAAAAAAAAAAAAAAAACAATGTGTAACATTACACGATGATCACGGTTGTTGTGTTGAAGAAGATAGACTTGAATATTTTGCTTTGACTATGTGATTAAGTGTAGCCGTAATATGTCACGGTTCTCAAAGCTGCAATGATTACTATTAATTAAGGGAAGAATTTTGTTTTATTTTTTAGCTTGTATTATGGGAGCATTGCATATATACCCACTAAAACTCAAAAGTTTCATATTTCTCCATAATACAATTTTTAATGCATGATGTAAAATGCAACTTAAGCATGTTTTGGGTATATATGCAAATATGTAAATTTTACACAACAATTACGTGCCAAAGCGGTACATTTGAAAAAATCGCAACTATTTTATGACCTAAACCCTTGATTAAATACATACAAAATATTTGGTAGAATCACCTTAAAAATTAAGTACCTTAACATACAAATAAATAATATTACATTAACATACGATATCGTAACTTCTATAAATAAATACATATATCGAATACAATATTGGTTAATCGAATATACAATGTAGCTATTGAATCACTTGCCGATGCATCATGCAATGTTTTTGTACGATGTTTCCGTCCTTGAATGTCACGTTCAACGTGATGATAAAAACTGTGGAATCCAAGTAACAAAAAAAGTTATACGTTGTAATAAAGTATATAATTGTAGGTACTTTTTAAATAAGAAACATACTATTCAATAACTTAGCACTACGGTATTAACTTAGCAGCGACAAGTATTAACCTTTGCCGGTATTAACTTCTTCCACCCATTCTTATTCGATGTAAAATTCCAGCCCATTCTACTACGACTATATACACGGATGCTTAACATCTTGAGCCAATCATGATTCATTGGGACGGGTGTATGATAGGGACCAATGATTATATATAGCTTCTTGAAACTATATATACGTGTGGCACGCCAACGGACGCCGACCACAATGAAACATGATTGACTGAAGAAATTTACCAACTTCATTAAAGTACAAGGTTGTGATAATATTATGCATATAAAATAAAGCGGTCACAAACATGCGACATAATCGTCTATACATTGCTATAAACCGGGTCAAGATATGGGCAATCTCAAGTTTAAAACTACCCGTCATAATTGATCAAAGCGTTGATGGTCATGGTAAGCAACACAACCTCTATCAAAGTAAGACACCTATGTTATAAGCAAGCAAGTGGAGCGACTTAGTACTTTGGCGTCCACTCGAAATCCCATTGCCATGTCTATGAAATGGTGCAAAAGATTTGCACCAAACCTATTGCTATGTGGTGACATAGGAATGGGTTTTCGAGCTCAAAGTACCAAAGGTGTGCCGAATAAATAATTATCGATTCTACAAAAGTTAATTTTACGAGAGATGAAAAGACAAAAAGCCTATTGATGAGTGTCTAAATACTCATCGTTTTATCTTGTCTAGGCGCAAAAACATCCGAAAACACTCAAAAATGCATCAAAATGATGAAAATATCACAAACAAGTGTTTTATGTGTTTTAAATGCAAAAATATCAAAATACGGTGAAAAGTATCAAGTTTGCATAATTGGCGGTTTAGTTCCCAAGTTTAAAAGTTGTCAAAACAGGTCCACTGTAAATCAAAATAAAGAAAAATATCATTTTAAGTCCTTAGGGATTCATAAAGTTGTCAAAACAATCCCTTGAAATCAAAAATTGCAAAATTACAACTTTAGTCCCTCAAGTTTTGAAAATGACAAAAATGGTCCTTGGACATTTAAAAATGGAAAATAATCATCATTGGTCCTTGTATTATTCATATATGGCAGGTTTGGTCCTTATGATAACTTTGGAATATTGGCAAGATCGGTCCTCAAGTTTGGCGATTACACAAATGGTCCTTGTACTTAACTAAAACCAAATGACCCCTTTTGTATTTAGAACCCACCAAACCAAAAGAACCCCGCCATGCCACTGTGACCCCAATTTTGGACCCCTATAATTAAACACCGGTCGAATACCGATCAACGCGCCAAAACCTCCACCATTTGTTCATCTTCCTCTTGAAATTGAAATCCAAAACCATTGCTGTTTTCACCTTTCCACCTCACCCCAACACTGTTACCAACTCCTTTCCACTCACAAACACCCAAACTTCTTTAATTGCTAAAACCTAACCGTTCGGTCAAAATGACTTTTGGCGCCAAATTTGACAAATGGCGTAATTGATGATCGGTTTAATCCAGCGGTTCAAGATTGGTGGGATTTGTTTAGAAGTCGACACAAGGCGAAAAAGCTCAATATAAACAAGAATGGTGCAATGTAATTATCTATCTAGTGTAATCTTTAATTTTCTAAGTCGTTTTAGCTAACATTTAAATTCCAGTGTAAGTTTTAACTTTCAAGCTCTGTATTTCAAGTATTTAGTGTACAATAACTCTTTTTAAATCATAAATTTTAGTTTTAATACAAGTTTCAAGTTTATGCAAAATCTCCATGTGCAAAAATTCTCATGAATGTTCAAATGTTGTTTGTAACCTTTGTCAAGGGTGAAATAGATCACATAAGCTCTAAGTAGCTTGTTTAAGCTATCGAAACATTTCAAATTCAATTTAGAGCTTTAATTCAAAAATTTCCAAAATACTACTAAAATTAGCTAAAAATAAAAGCAATGGAAATGAAGAGCAAGGCCCAAGGTGTTGATATTGGATTGCTATTTGGTATAGAGCTTTGTGGAAAGCTATAGGAAGTGATAATAATCCTTGGTTCTCTGTTTGTTGCTTGGATTCAATTTGTAAGCATATTCTTTAAAAATTGCATTTCTTAGTTCAAGTAGTTAAAACTTGTTAATTTTGTCTTAATATTGTTTCATTACGAGTTAATATAAGCTAATTACTAGGTCCTTGGTTTAAAAAATTTGTTTTAATGCTTAGCCGCTTCAAAAGCAGTTTCTAAAAGGGGTGTTTGGTTTTGCTTGTTAAATTGTGTTTAAGGTTGTTACTACCTAGTTCTTGTTTGATACATGGTACTTTAGTCTTAATTAGCTCGATCAGTATTAAAACATAGTCCTTATTAGTTTAAAAGTCAAAATTAAGTTTAATCTCATAATGGCGATTAAGCTGTTAGAATTGTGAATTACAAAATTCATCATAATAGTTGATAACTTGATATTATAGCTTAATTTCATCTCATTGTAACTTATTACAACTTATTCAGTCCATAGAATCAGTTAAAAGTTCATTAAAGTCAACTTTGTTTCATTTTCTTAAAAAGTCAAAAGAGTCCCACATGCGCAGTTTGCTAGTCCATTTCACAAGCTCTTAGAGAGCTTATTAGTAGCCTCTAGCTTATGTGCCTTAGCTTTTTGAGAAGCTCATCTAGCTGACTCAAGACTCCAAGTGTTATTTTCCCATTCCTAGCTTATTTAATAAACCTGCTAGTTGATTTTAGTTTTGTCCATTTCCTGTGTTCATCAACCATTCAGTGTTCATAAGATTTTCAAAAGCTTCTCTCAAGTTCATTTTTGTAACCCAATCTGTGTACTTTAGCTTTTTGAAAAGCTGAATTGGTCAACTTGTTAGTCCAAGTGTTTATTTTTAATTCCTAGCTTATCTTAGTGCTTAAAAAGTAGCTTAAAGGTGCCTAGTAAACTAATCAGTGTCTTGTGCACCAGTTGAAATAAGTGCTTATTTGAGTTTGTTTTGTGCTTATTTTTAGCTTATTTGCATTCTTAGTTGTTATATTGGCTTATTTAAAGTAGTTTAGCTTATTTCCGATGTATCTTGTGCTTATTTTTAGCTTAAAAGCCATTTGGCTTAAACCTTTTGCTTATTTCTCTTTATTGCTCCTTTGTTGAGATAAATAAGCTCATTAAAGCTTATTGATCATTTTTAGAAAAAGTGGTAGTTGTAAAAAGTGCTTATTTTAAGTAGCTTAACAAGTTTGTAAAATAAAATCAAAAAATAAAAAGTTAGCAAAAAGCGGTCTTTGGGATTCGAACCACAGCCACCCACTCACCACACACACACACTACCACTCACCCTTGGGTCTTTTCGCTTTCTTTTGCAATATTTAATATATACCCTTTTGTTTCCAATAAGCTTATACGAGCTTATTAGCTTATTTCTAGCTTATTTATAATAGCTTTTTCAACTTTTGTATTTTTCATATAATTGTATTAGTATAAAGTATTTTATAAAAAAGTTTCAGATTTTTCTCAATAGTTTTAGTATTTTTAAACATTTAATTAGTGTAAAATCTTATTTAATTCATAATAAAAAATATAAAAGTCTAAAAAATATAAATCTTTTTTTTAAATTTTCTTTTGTCATATACTACGTAAGAAAATTGTTTTTACACTTGTAGGACTTTTATTTCATAAATTTTACGTTTTTGCTTGCTTATTCGCGTAATTTTATAAATAACGTGCGTTTTCATTTTAAATCAAGTTTTTAGATAATTTAAGTTTACGTTTTAGTTAAAATAGTTTATTTAAGTTATTTTATTTTATAAAATCACAAAAACATCATTGTAAAAATAGTGATAGCATTTATTTAATATATTTTAACTTTTAATTTCCTTTAATTTGCATTTAAGCCCTGTAATTTATAAATCTTTTCTTTAGGTATAATTATCCATCAAAATCCTTCTTGATCACTATCCTTAGTGATTATTCGACATCTGTCGTGTTAAACACCAATTCATCCTCCGTGGGACTTAACGACCTAGGAATCCACTATATTCTGTGATCTTAATTGCATTAGTGTTTGAGCTGTTTTAAGTTTCTTCTGTTAGCCATTCACAGTGGCTAGCTTGTGTGAGATAACTTGACCGTTTGGAGACAGAACCAAATTTTAGGCGCTTGTTGCGGAGGTGTAGTAAGCGTGTTTAAGCATTTTCGAGACCCGTACTTGCACATACCCATCGTTTGTAAGCAGTTTTTTTGTAAAGTTATATATAAATCAAAAGTTCATTAACACTTTTCCTAAAGTGTTAAAAACACCAAAAATAATATAAAACAACAAAACAATCGTGCGTTTTCTAGCTTGTGTTTCTTTTAAGGTGATTCTTAAAGAAATACGATTTGGTTAAGCGAGGCGATACCAAAATATTTTCCAAAGTTTTAAACCCTTTGCACAAATCATTACCTCGTCTTTCGGTGGTACTTAATTTATACATAAAATCAACCACATAAATCAAGGCGGTACACCTACTAGCTGGGGTGTGACCATAATAAGTTCCCGAACAACGATTTAAAACTTGCCTTTGTGTCCTTGTGATTTGGTGTACCTTTTTCAAAGCCATTTCATTTGTGATTATTGGTTAAGTTCACTTGTCGTTTTGCCTCGCATTTGTTTTGAAAACGATTTTTATACTTAGTGCATGCGCTCGTTCTTCCAGTTCTACAAGTCCACTTTCGAGCTTGGAAACATTCCTCGTGAGCGTGAGGGCGTTACGCTCCTTGGTAGTGGTGAGGCGTCTACCACCACCACCACCGTCGTAATGGCGAAGATAAGCCAATGAATGAGCTTCTCCAAGCACCCATCGAGGTTACGGAGATGCCATTATTGTCCGACCATCGTGGGCGACACCTTGAGCTCAAAACCGGGTTGCTTAATCTAGTAACCCAAAGCCAATTCTATGGTTTTGGCGGGATGATCCTCATGCACACATTCGATGGTTTAATAAGATTGCATCTACCATCAAGTACAAGAATGTCCCACATGAAGCTATCAAGCTTCTTTTGTTCCCATTCTCTCTGAGGACAAGCCGAATTGGCTTGAGAAACAACCCCTCGTTCCATTGAGACATGGGAAGATCTAGTCACCAAGTTTGTTAACGAGTTCTATCCTCCATCTCGAACCACAAGTCTTAAGAGCGAGATAATGAAATTTTCTCGATTTGATGAATCATTCGGGAGGCATGGGATCGTTACAAAGAATTGCCATGAGTGTCCGCATCATGGTTTTACCGAGTTAATGCAAATAGATACTTTCTACAATGGTGCGAGACAAGGCGACCAAGACTCTTTAAATGCCTCCGGAGGTAATTTCTGAGCAAGACCACAAAAGAAGCCTTGCAAATCATTGAAAACAAGTCCGGTCCGTCCTTTCCGCACAAAGACATATCGGACTCGATCTGTCTTTGGACCTTCTACTTCATCTCTGTGGTACATCTAGCACCGATGCTAAGATTGACAAACTCACGAGATATTATTCGAGCTTTGGTTCTTGCTAACAAAGAAAGTGACCTTCACACGGACACCAACACATGGTGAAGTGAAGAAAGTCGAGAGTTGTGTTACTTGTGGTGGTCCTCATGCATACTACAATTGCACTACCACCGATGGTAGTCCATTTGAAGCCAATGCTCTAGCCGGTAGTTCACGACAGGAGGTACTCAATACCATCCTCAAAATGAACCACACTACCGTGCTAACACTAATCGAGCACCACCGGTTTTAACGAGAATCATAACATGCAAACCGGAATCAAAACCAACCAAGAATGAACCAAGGTTATCAAAACCAAGGTAATTTCTATCACGCGCCAAATCAAGGTTTCCAACATCAAGGAAACCTTAATCAAACAATTTCAATCGGGGAATCAATTTCATGGGAATATGAATCCTAATCAAGGAAATTTTCAAAACCAAGGCCCTAATCCTAATATTAGAGGCCAAAATTTTCCTAATCCACCTCCGCCATTGTTCCAACGGACCATCATCGATGAGTTATTGAAACAATTCATGAAATCCCAAGATGAAATGAGCAGGTTGTTGGTCGGTCGGATCGATCTAAAGAAGTCTTTAAATGATCAACCCTCGGGCTCGGGAAAACTTCCGAGCAACACGATCGCTAACCCGAGGCGATGCAAAGCGATCACAACCGAAGTGGTGTTTCATATGATGGACCGCTATTCCTACTACCTCTTCTTCTTCTTCTCCCACTAAGGTAGTAGAAAGTGAACCTAAGACACACAATGGACCTCGACTCCAATGCCTCCTCCACTAGGAGAAATGAGTCAAGTTACCAAGGATACAACGGACAAGGTGCATTATTCAAGCCCACAGTACCTTGCACGTCCTACCTTGGTAGTCCAACCTCGAGTTGTCCGAAACCTAAGTCAAATCCGGAGTTGTTTTGAACCTTGATAACTCCGTTGAAAACCAATCCAAATCCTCTATTCCTTATCCATCACGTTTGAATGAGCAAAAGCTCCGAGAAAGCCAGATCATCAAATGGACAAATTTTTCAAATTTTCCAAGAGCTACATTTTGACATAAGCTGCGGATGCTATCATCTTGATGCCCAAGTTTGCATCGACTCTCAAACACATGTTAAGCAACAAGGAAAAGTTGTTTGAAATGGCTAAAACTCCTCTTAACGAGAGCGCTCTGCGGTTATCTTGAAAAACTTCGAAAAAGCTTGGAGATCTGGAAAATTTCTCTTACCTTGTGTATTTCGGGAATGGTTGAATGCTTTGCCTTAGCAGATCTTGGTGCAAGCATCAACGATGCCTTATTCGATATGGAAGAAACTTTCTCTTAGGAACTTACTCCTACATGCATGACTCTCGAGCTTGCATATCGTACAATATCCGTCCTCTTGGCATTCTTGAGGGCGTATTTGTAATGGGAAAGTTCCATTTTCGGTGACTTCGTGGTTGTTGATTTTGATGCCGATCATGGGTTCCTCTCATTGTTGGTCGAGGATTCACGAGAGCGGGCCGTGCTCTAATTGATGTATTTGAGCAAGAAATCACATTACGTGTTGGTAATGAAGTCACACCTTTAACCTTGATCAAACTTTGAGGTACTCCATGAATTATGATTACGAATCGGTTAACAGAATAGATATCATTGATGTTGCTTACGAAGAGTACTCTCGAAGTTCTTGGTTATGATCATAATTCTTGATGATAATCTCACTCATTCATCTCAACCTATCATCGCCATGATTCTACTCCTTCTTTCACTTTATTTGAGGAAAGTGACTTCATCTTGGAAGAGATTGAAGCCTACTTGTCTAGTGATTACATTCCATGGGAAATTGATCACGCTCCCATCGACATCGAGGGACATACTTCTCATTGAGAGGCGCTTAATGATGATCCATCATCGCTCCCTCCCGTCGAACTTCATAACAAGGAAGTCAGTCGGTGAGAAAGCGAAGAATTTCACAAGTCGAACTTAAGGACTTACGCCTCATCTCGAGTATGCATTTCTTGAGGGTGATGATAAATTACTGTCATTATTGCTCGAGATTTGAGTAAAGATGAAAAGTCTGCTCATAAAGATCTTGAAGTCACACAAGCAAGCAATTGCTTGGAAACTCTCCGACATTAAGGGTATCAACCCTGAATTTTGTACTCACAAAATCTTGATGGAGGATGACTTCAAACCAGCAGTTCCAACGATGTATGATGGCCATTTTCCACGACATGATCGGGGAAACAATGGAGGTGTTTATGGATGATTTCTCGGTCATTGGGGACTCGTTTCAAACATGTCTCTCCCATTTAGAAAAAATGCTTCAAAGGTGTGAAGACACAAATCTTTGTCTAAATTGGGAGAAAAGCCACTTTATGGTCAACGAAGGCATAGTCCTTGGCCATAAAATTTCAAAAAATGGGATTGAGGTCGATAGAGCAAAAGTCGATGTTATTGCTAAACGGCCTCATCCTACTACCGTCAAAGGTATTAGGAGTTTTTTAGGTCATGCCGGTCTCTATCGTAGATTCATACAAGATTTTTCTAAAATCGCCCGGCCTATGACTCATCTTCTTGAAAAGGATGCTCCTTTTATCTTCTCACTGAGTGCATCGAAGCTTTTGAAACATTAAAGAAAAAGCTTCT
Source organism: Chrysanthemum lavandulifolium (assembly GCA_022545495.1). Lineage (NCBI taxonomy): Eukaryota > Viridiplantae > Streptophyta > Magnoliopsida > Asterales > Asteraceae > Chrysanthemum > Chrysanthemum lavandulifolium. The sequence goes on from CM040239.1 coordinate 146,154,369, forward strand.
GAAGCACCCATTCTCGTTGCTCCCGTGGGACTTGCCTTTTGAGCTCATGTGCGATGCAAGTGATTTTGCTATCGGCTCGGTCTTAGGGCAGCGTGAGCTAAGCATTTTCACTATCCACTACATGAGTAAGACTATGGTAAGCTCAAACTCATTACACTACCACGGAAAAAGAGCTATTAGCCATGGTGTATGCATTTGAGAAGTTTCGGCCGTACTTAATCTTGACCAAATGTGTGGTGTATCACGGATCACTCGGCTCTCAAATATCTCTTTGCAAAACAAGATGCAAACCGAGATTGCTCCGTTGGGTTCTCCTCCTCCGAGAATTTGATATCATTATACGTGATAAAAAGGGCGAGAACACAGTGGCGATCATCTGTCGATTAGAGAACCCTCACCAAGATGTTTTCGAGAAAAAGGAAATAAATGAAACATTTCCTCTCGAGACACTCAATGCGGTTTCTTTTCGTGAAACTCTTCTACCCCATGGTTTCTTGACTTCGAAATTACCATGCGGGTAACTTCATAGTGAAAGGATGTCGACCCAACGGAAGAACAAATTCTTCAAAGATGTTAAACATTACTTACGGGACGACCCTACTTATTCAAAATCTGTGCGGATCAAGTCATCCGACGGTGTGTTTATGGACGAAGCTATTGACATTCTCACGACTTGCCATCTTGGACCCACGGGGCCATCATAGTCAAACTACACCGCCAAAAGGTGTTTGATTCGGGTTTTATTGGCCCACATCTATAAGGATGCCCACGATTTTGTCAAAACACAGACGGCTTGTCAGCGTCATGGAAATATCTCTCAAAGAAATGAAATGCCACAAAATGCCATTCAAGTTTGTGAGATATTTGACATCCAGGGTATTGACTTTATGGGGCCATTTCCATCATCTAGAAACAAATACATACTTGTGGTGTTGACTATTTTTCAAAATGGGTTGAAGCAAAAGCTTTACCTACCAATGATGCGAGTTGTTGTGAAGTTTTAAAATCCCTTTTGCGGGTTTGGAACTCAAGGCGATAATCGATGATCGTGGTACACATTTTGTAATGACCAATTTGATCGTGTCATGCAAAAGTATGGTGTTACCACCGTCTATCTCTTGCATACCACCCCGAACAAGTGGGCGGTGGAAGTTTCCAACCATGGTATTAAAAGAATTCTAGAAAGGACGGTGGGTGAAAATCGTGCATCCCGGTCGGATAAAGCGGATGGCCTTTCACGGGCCTTCCGTGCGACTTACAAAACACCAATTGGGTGTACTCCATACAAGCTAGTGTCGGAAGGCATGTCATCTTCCGATTGAGCTAGAGCACAAGGCTTCTTGGGCCTTGAAACATGCAAACCGATATTCGAGACGGTGGTGATCACCGGAAAGTTCAAATGAATGAACTAAATGAACTCCGTGATCAAGCATACGAGAACTCTTTGATCTACAAACAAAAGACAAAGAAGATTCATGACTCTAAAATCAAGAACCGCGTTTTCAACGTTGGTGATCGAGTCCTTCTTTTCAATTCAAGATTAAAGATTTTCTCGGGAAAGCTTAAGTCCCGTTAGTGCGGTCCATTTACTATCACTAAGGTTTATCCTTATGGCACCATTGAGTTATCTCGGCTGATGGTCCAAATTTTAAAGTAAATGGTCATCGATTAAAGCACTACTTTGAAGAGACATTCCATCCATGGTTGTCCGGATCTACAAACATTCCCCGTGAACCAATGAATGCGGGGATCGAGTCAAGCTAGTGACTCGGGAATCAAAAAACAATGCTACACACCATATGGGTTTTCACCCATGTTTACGTCTTCTTACCCTTTCTACCACCCTAGTGTGGGGAGTTGCCCACTTGTTGTATATAAGTTTCTCTAAAAAATAATAATAAAATAAAAATAAAAAATAATAAAAATAAAAATGTGTATATATCAAAAATAAAATAATGGCCGTAGTATTTCCTTTTATGTTCTATGTTTCGGCATAACCATAGGTACTTTGAATATTGAGGGCAATATTCATTTCTAAGTGTGGGGGAATTCTCACGAATTTTATCATGTAATTATTCCACCCATTCCCGTTTTGGCCAATTTTTTTTTTTTTTTTTCGAGTAAGTGTTTTCACTTACTCGACAAATGGTAATTAGTACACCATGTCTAGCCCACATAAGGATTGGCTAATCCGAGGAGCAAGCGGCTCTTGGTAAAGATATCTCAAATCCGTTCATGGCTTACAATTTGCCCAAAATTGTATGGTGTTCAACTCGCCATATCTTTAAACTAGTGAAAAGTTGGCTAGCCCGCAAGTTTATGGCTTGTGGTAAAGGCGGTTAAATCCATAATTGGTAATCGGCTCACCAAAGATAATCTCGATAATTTATCTAAGAGTTGGCTAGTCCGAAGCAAAGCGGCTTCGGTAAAGACAAATCAAATCCGTTCTGACTTATGATTTGCTCAAAATCATTTGGTTATCATTGTACCAAAGTTCTTACTTGAACTAAAACAATTGGCTACTCCGAGTAATGGCTTTTGGTAAAGAGATGAAATCCATTAAATTTTCTCAAATCATTGCTAGGGACTAGCAATATCTTAGTGTGGGGATTGATGAGTGTCTAAATACTCATCATTTTTATCTTGTCTGGCTGCAAAAACATCTCGAAAACACTCAAAATGCATCAAAATGATGAAAATATCACAAACAAGTGTTTTATGTGTTTTAAATGCAAAATATCAAAATACGGTGAAAAAGCGTATCAAGTTTGCATAATTGGCGGTTTAGTCCCCAAGTTTAAAAAGTTGTCAAAAAGCAGTCCACAGTAAATCAAAATAAAGAAAAATATCATTTTAAGTCCTTAGGGATTCATAAAGTTGTCAAAACAAGCCCTTGAAATCAAAATTGCAAAATTACAACTTGATCCCTCGAGTTTTGAAAATGACAAAATGGTCCTTGGACATTTAAAAATGGAAAATAATCATCATTGGTCCTTGTACTATTCATATATGGCAGGTTTGGTCCTTATGATAACTTTGGAATATTGGCAAGATCGGTCCTCAAGTTTGGCGATTTACACAAATGGTCCTTGTACTTAACTAAAACCAAATGACCCCTTTTGTATTTAGAACCAACAAACCAAAAGAACCCCTGCCATGCCTGTGACCCCCGATTTTGGACCCCCTATAATTAAACACCGTCAAATACCGGTCAGCGCCAAAACCTCCACCATTGTTCATCTTCCTCTTGTTGCTGAAATCCAAAACCGATTACTGTTTTCACTTTCCACTCACCCCAACACATTACCAACTCCTTTCCACTCTCCACAAACACCCAAACTTCTTTAATTGCTAAAACCTAACCGTTCGGTCAAAATGACTTTTGGCGCCAAATTTGACAAATGGCGTAATTGATGATCTGGTTTAATCCAGCGGTTCAAGATTGGTGGGATTTGTTCGAAGTCGACACAAGGCGAAAAAGCTCAATATAAACAAGAATGGTGCAATGTAATTATCTATCTAGTGTAATATTTAATTTTCTAAGTCGTTTTAGCTAACATTTAAATTCGATTAAGTTTTAACTTTCAAGCTCGTATTTCAAGTATTTAGTGTACAATAACTCTTTTAAATCATAAATTTCGGTTTAATACAAGTTTCAAGTTTATGCAAAATCTCCATGTGCAAAAATTCTCATGAATGTTCAAATGTTGTTTGTAACCTTTGTCAAGGACTGAAATAGATCACATAAGCTCCTAAGTAGCTTGTTTAAGCTATCAGAAACATTTCAAATTCAGTTTAGAGCTTTAATTCAAAAATTTCCAAAAATACTAAAAAAATTAGCTAACAATAAAAAGCAATGGAAATGAAGAGCAAGACTGAAGCAGTGTTGATATTGGATTGCTATTTGGTATAGAGCTTTGTGGAAAGCTATAGGAAGTGATAATAATCCTTGGTTCTCTGTTTGTTGCTTGGATTCAATTTGTAAGCATATTCTTTAAAAATTGCATTTCTTAGTTCAAGTAGTTAAAACTTGTTAATTTTGTCTTAATATTGTTTCATTCTGATTAATATAAGCTAATTACTAGGTCCCTTGGTTTAAAAAGTTGTTTTAATGTACTTGCTTCAAAGCAGTTTCTAAAATGGGTGTTTGGTTTTGCTTGTTAAAGCTGTGTTTAAGGTTGTTACTACCCTAGTTCTTGTTTGATACATGGTACTTTAGTCTTAATTAGCTCGGTCAAGTATTAAAACATAGTCCTTATTAGTTTAAAAGTCAAAATTAAGTTTAATCTCATAATGGCGATTAATTGTTAGAATTGTGAATTACAAAATTCATCATAATAGTTGATAACTTGATATTATAGCTTAATTTCATCTCATTGTAGCTTATTACAACTTATTGATCCATAGAATCGGTTAAAGTTCATTAAAGTCAACTTTGTTTCATTTTCTTAAAAAGTCAAAAGAGTCCCACATGCGCAGTTTGCTAGTCCATTTCACAAGCTCTTAGAGAGCTTATTAGTGGCCTCTAGCTTATGTGCCTTAGCTTTTGAAGCTCGTCTAGTGACTCGAGGCTCAGTGTTATTTTCCATTCTAGCTTATTTAATAAACACCTAGTTGATTTTAGTTTTGTCCATTTCTGTGTTCATCAACCATTCGGTGTTCATAAGATTTTCAAAAGCTTCTCTCAAGTTCATTTTGTAACCCAATCTGTACTTTAGCTTTTGAAAAGTTGAATTGTCAACTTGTTAGTCCAGTGTTTATTTTAATTCTAGCTTATCTTAGTGCTTAAAAGTAGCTTAAAGGTGCCTAGTAAACTAATCGGTGTCTTGTGCACCGGTTGAAATAAGTGCTTATTTGAGTTTGTTTTGTGCTTATTTTTAGCTTATTTGCATTCTTAGTTGTTATATTAGCTTATTTAAAGTAGTTTAGCTTATTTCCGATGTATCTTGTGCTTATTTTTAGCTTAAAAGCCATTTGGCTTAAACCTTTGCTTATTTCTCTTTTATTGCTCCTTTGTTGAGATAAATAAGCTCATTCGAGCTTATTGATCATTTTAGAAAAAGTGGTAGTTGTAAAAAGTGCTTATTTTAAGTAGCTTAACAAGTTTGTAAAATAAAAATCAAAAAAATAAAAGTTAGCAAAAAGCGGTCTTGGGATTCGAACCAGACCACCCGACTCACCACACACACACACTACCACACTACCACTTGGGTCTTTTTTAGTTTTCTTTTGCAATATTTAATATATACCCCTTTTGTTTCCAATAAGCTTATCTGAGCTTATTAGCTTATTCTAGCTTATTTATAATAGCTTTTCAACTTTTGTATTTTCATATAATTGTATTAGTATAAAGTATTTTATAAAAAGTTTGATTTTTCTCAATAGTTTTAGTATTTTAAACATTTAATTAGTGTAAAATCTTATTTAATTCATAATAAAAATATAAAAGTCTAAAAATATAAATCTTTTTTAAAATTTTCTTTTGTCATATACTACGTAAGAAAATTGTTTTACACTTGTAGGACTTTTATTTCATAAATTTTACGTTTTGCTTGCTTGTATTTCGCGTAGTTTTATAAATAACGTGCGTTTCATTTTAAATCAAGTTTTAGATAATTTAAGTTTACGTTTTAGTTAAAATAGTTTATTTAAGTTATTTTATTTTATAAAATCACAAAAACATCATTGTAAAAATAGTGATAGCCTTTATTTAATATATTTTAACTTTTTAATTTCCTTTAATTTGCATTTAAGCCCCTGTAATTTATAAATCTTTTCTTTAGGTATAATTATCCATCAAAATCCTTACTGATCACTATCCTTAGTGATTATTCGACATCTGTCTGTGTTAAACACCGATTCATCCTCAGTGGGACTTAACGACCTAGGAATCCAATATTCCTCGATCTTAATTGCATTAGTGTTTGAATGTTTTAAGTTTCTTACGGTTAGCCATTCAAGTGGCTAGCTTGTGTGAGATAACTTGACCGTTTGGAGCGAACCACCTATCCGGCGATGAAAAGACTTTTAAGTGCAATGGTTAAAATTTTAATGTTGAAACTAGGAATAAGATCTTGTATCTCAACCCATCTACCATCTGATGGACTCATTTTTGCACATAATAGTGAGGCTCGGATCTGTATATAAATCAATAGTTTCAATAACATCGAAGACACATTATCACATCATTTGCATGATTTAATAAGATACTTGTCATCACGACCTCATACTGGCTGACACCTCATAATTATAGTTTTGCTAGATTGTTAAAAAAGTTAAGGAACAATATGATATAGTTGCGGTTCAAGCGGAAGTTGAACATACCAATGTGGCGCGCTACTTTGTAGATGTGTATGGAATTTCAACTTAGTGAACCCTTATGAATCCCCTACGATTACCTTTTGTCGTTTCAACTCCCTTTGAGCAAAGGCACGCACGGGCGATTTGCTAGATTGTTGAAAAAACAAAAGCAGCATTTGGGGAATTTAGAATGGGTAACTATCTTGAAATTCCTACTCATCTACAAAGTAACGTGGCCGCCTTGGTACGTTCAACTTCACTTTGAATCATGACTATATCATATTGATCCTTAACTTTTTAACAATCTAGCAAAAGTCTATAACAAGTATATCGAGACTCATATAAACTTCCAAACGGGTGTGCGGTGTGATATGCATTAGCAAGGCTCGAGATCTGCGTAAAAGGTTGGATAAACACGGAACATCGAGGATATAACCGCCATGGTACGCAAAATAATGTAATAAAATTGCCATGCCTACATACGGTAAATCACATCATTTGCATATCAAATAAGATAATCGTCATCACGACCTCTTGCATATCACAAATAAACACATGTGGCCCAAAATAAACCAACTCCCTTTGAGCAAAGGCACGCACGAGGCGATTTGCTAGATTGTTGAAAAACAAAAGGAAGCGTATGGAAACTAAGAAGGGTTAATTATGTTTTTGAAATCATAATTATAGTTTTGCTAGATTGTTAAAAAAGTTAAGGAACAATATGATATAGTTGCGGATTCAAAGGAAGTTGAACATACCTCTATCACATCATCGATTGATTTATTAAGATATATCATCATCAAAGTACCTCTATCAAAGTAAGACACTTATGAACAAAATAGAGTTTATACATGCAAAGGAAATGGTCAAAAAGTTAAATGTCAATATGTTATAAGCAAGCAAGTGGAGCGACTTAGTACTTTGAGCGTCCACTCGAAATCCCATTGCCATGTCTACGAAATGGTCGCAAAGATTTGCACCAAACATTGCTATGGCGGTGACATAGGAATGGGTTTTCGAGGGAAGCTCAAAGTACCAAGTGTAAATAATTATCGATTCTACGAAAGTGTATGTGTTGAATGGGATAATGAAGGGTGTGGCTGCCATGAACAATACACACTATATCATTATCGCAATCAACACACCTCATAAAAAACACAATCAAACCCTTTACGAGATCCCTATTGGTCCTTTTGTCGTTTCAACTCCTTTGTGCAATTGCGCACCGGGCAAATTGCTAGATTGTTGAAAAACAAAGGAACAGTATGGGATTCGAAAGGGTTGATGTGTTTAAGATCATAAAAAGTGTTTTCCTAAAAAGAAGCATAGTTAACCCTTACGAGTCCCCATACATTAACATTTAACTATGCTTTTTATATTTACTAAATTGCATACCTTATTGACTATTATGCGATCACAACAACAACAAACAAAAGGCAATAGCGTAGTGCAAAGGATAGAAAGCATCGACAAAACCAAAAGGCAATAGCGTAGTAAAAGAAAGCAAGCAAACAAGCAAGCAGGGCATACGGAAAAAGAAACACGCGCGTAAATAAGCCAATAGCAAAGCGCACATAAATAAAAGCAATAGCAAAGCGCAACAAAGACATAAAACCAAAAGCCGGGCACACCAAAAGCGAAGCCAACCTAAAGGAGCAACAACGAGCAACGCAAACCACGCCACGGGACCTAAGACTACGGCAAAACAAAACACGCAAGGAGGCAAAGGGACACCTAAAAGCCAACCTAGCACCACTACCCGCAAATCTCATTCTTGGCGTCTACTAATCTCATTCTTCGTGTCTCATTCTTCACGTACCCATATTGCATGTATAACACGTGTCGTTATTACCTCAACTAATGATCCATAAATCATCAAACAACTACTTTTCCTATGCAAATGACTAATACCGACTAACATCCTAAACTAACATAACACAATATCATCTATAAATCAATAAACATCCTAAACTAACAAACTAGCATTAAATTATAACATTTATACACGAGATATTAGGCTCGATAGGAAGAGAATCAAGCCCTTTATAATAGCCCTCAAGAGTATTTCATTGACTAACATTTATTTTCATTGATTTTGCGTTTGATTGAAAACCCTAAATTAGCTATTAATTAGAATCTAGCGTGTGTTTTGACCGAGTGTAAGAGAGATAAATGTGTGAAATCTTGAAAGTCAAACACACACTACTTGACCATTTTCTAATAAAAGTAAATAAATAAATAAAACTAACTTATTTCTTCAAGTTAATAAAGCATTAAAACCTAAAATTAACCATTGTCTTGATCATTGATCATTGATCATTTACATATAATTACTTATATAAAAAAAGTAGCGAGTTAATAGCAAGCATCCATACAACCATCAACTATACATCATCAAAACACAAAAAAACTTCCAAAGCTTCCTATGCTCCATCTTGGACTCATCAACTTCATCCAAATCTTCCAAGAACTCCTCCTTCTCCGACGAGACTCCGGCGACATAGCACCAAAAGTTGAGCCAACAAATCAATCTTCCTTGATCCTTCAAGCTGTATCTCACGAAGGCATACTCACCGATTCTTTGCAATGACATTGAAACGAGTAAACAATCTACCGACCTCATCGATTATCATTCTTTTTGGCAACATTTTCCTCGAATCTTGCTCTCTTCTCCCATCCGCTCGATCAACTTTTTCTCCTCTGCTATGTCTTGCAATATCAACAACACGAAAGCATCGTTGAGCTTGCGGATTCGATGGCGGCTTTCATTTCATCGATATTAGGTGTGGAAGACATTTTGTGTGTTTAGGGTAAAATTATTGATAGTTGTGTGTTTAGAGTTAAAATGATTGATACTTGTGTGTTGATTTTATGGTTAGGTAAGTATACATAATTACAATGTACCTCACAATTTGCACAAATAATCACAAAAAACACTTAAGAGGCATCGGAAAATTTATTTTGGGTGTTCTTGTAGCCCTTCATATTCTTCCATGCATAAATGTGATATGCAATAGTTCAAAAAAAAGAAAAGAAAAAAGTGATATCGGGAGGAGTATTTAGGAAGATATCTAATATTGCAATTTAAACCCTTCATTTTTCATTGGATCTAAACCATTATATATACTAGGGGTGTTCACGAAGCGGTTCGGCTCGATTCGGTTAGAATTTTAACTATCCATCACGGGCGGGTAGTTCATTCTACTATCAAAACCGAACCGTACTAGGCGGGTAACCGGACATGCGGGTATCCGAAATGAGCGGTTACCAGCGGTTGAGTCCTGATTAACCATTCAAAAAATTAATCGAATCGAATCGGGCGAACAATAACATAAATTATAACGTAATATGTCATTTTAGTAAAATTAAATAACACTAAAGATATTAGAATAATAGTAATGTTGTTGTGTCATAATAGCAACATTCAAATTACCATATCTAACAAAATAAGTAATACTAATTATTTGGCGTTTATAGATTACGATCACATTAATCATATGTAATCCATGGACGTTAGTAAATGATCAAATTAGATAAGTAAAATGCATTATGAACCGTGATAAGCGGGTTTTTCGGTTCGGGTTTTCTCGATTTCGGTTTCTTGGTTATCGGTTTTAGCGGTTATCGGATTTGCTCAAATTCTTAAAATTTATGTCAAATGCAATACATCGACCAAAATCAAAGTTAGTCATCTTTACAATGTAGCACATTGACAAAAATCAAAGTTAGTCATCATTACTATGTAGTCATATCTGATGAGGCGAAGAAGACTAATCTTGCTTTATAGACACTACAACTTTGGCAAACAATGAATTCGGTGGTTATTAATTTGCGAACCATGCAAATTTGCATAACAAAACCACGTAAACATTACCCGACAAGGTTACAACAACATTACGCAACAAAATTGCGACACAATAGGATCTTGACACATATGATAACATCAATTGCAATACCTTACATGTAACTACTTGCATACAATATTACGTAAATTCTTGACACAATAGGATCTTGACACATATGTTTAGCCATACTATATGAGTTAGGGGTTGTTTACTTTTTGAAAACTTTTTCGCCCGTGTATACGTTTATACACACATTCATACGTTTATACACGTTTTTATGCATTTAATACGTTTTAAATGCGTCTTTGTCCCTTTAATCTGTTTTTATCGTTTCGGTTTTGTTTACGATTTTTCGTCCGTGTTTACGTTTTCGCTAGTTTTTCATGTTTCCGTCCGTTTGAATAAGTTTTAGTCATTTTACATACTAACGTACATTTTCAAACGTTTCATACATTTTCATATGTTTTACATATGTTTTCGTCCGTTTTAAATCCGATTTACCCGTTCTCATCCGTTTTACCCATTTTCGTATGTTTTAAGAATTTTTCAACCGTTTTCAAAGGTTTTCTTACACTTTACAGTTAAATGCGTTTATACAAGTTTTAATCATTTTAATACGTTTTGGTCCGTTTTCTTACGTCTTTGTCCCTTTTAATCGGTTTTATCGTTCCGTTTTGTTCTTGGTTTTAAATCGTGTTTGCGTTTTTTTGGTTTTTCATCTTTTAGTCCGTTTGTATAACTTTTACACACATTCGGCCGATTCATTTGTTTTGCGTTTTCGTCCCATTTACCCGTTTTCATCCGTTTTACCCATTTCGTATGTTTTAAGAATTTTTCAACCGTTTTCAAAGGTTTTCTTACACTTTTACAGTTAAATGCGTTTATACGTTTTCTTACATTTTAATACGTTTTGGTCCGTTTTCTTACGTCTTTGTCCCTTTTAATCGGTTTTATCGTTCCGTTTTTGTTTCTTGGTTTTCGTCGTGTTTGCGTTTTATTGGTTTTTCATCTTTTAGTCCGTTTGTATAACTTTTACACACATTCGGCCGATTCAATTTGTTTTGCGTTTTCGTCCCATTTACCCGTTTTCATCCGCTTTTACCCATTTTCGTATGTTTTAAGAATTTTCAACCGTTTTCAAAGGTTTTCTTACACTTTTACAGTTAAATGCGTTTATACACGTTTTCTTGTTTTAATACGTTTTGGTCCGTTTTCTTACGTCTTTGTCCCTTTTAATCGGTTTTATCGTTCCGTTTTGTTTCTGAGTTTTTCGTCCGTGTTTGCGTTTTATTTGGTTTTTCATCTTTTAGTCCGTTTGTATAACTTTTACACACATTCGGCCGTTTCAATTTGTTTTGCGTTTTCGTCCCATTTACTCAAACATTATGTTTGTAGGTTGCTAATTATGGAAGCCATGGCTTAAAATCTAAATAATTTTGTGTCAACTCAAAGCGAACTTAATTATCCATTTTGGTTTAAAACCATATGTGTCGACCCAAGAATCAAGCTTAATTTGGTCAACCCAAGCGAACTTAATTCATAATCGGTTTCGGTTCGCTTTGGTTTAATTATAGTTCGGTTCGTTTCGGTTTCGTGTTGACAAAATAAAAATATAACCGATTTAACGAAACAAAACCCGATAACCGAGCGGATCAACACCCAAATTTATAGTCATAGTTTAAAGAAGGAGGACTTAGTTTGCCGTTTTAAACATTAGGTCCTTAGAGATTGGTGGATCTTAGGGATGACGGGGAGGCTGCGAGGTCTAAGGCTGCGGGGTTGAATGATCTCATTACTCGATCTTAGGAGGAAATCGATACCAAGGAAGAACAAATTCGAGGCGATGAATGGTTGAAGGGTTTCGCTATGGAATGGGATGTTTTCTTTGCTCTAGTGTCATCTGTTTATGTCTAATGTCTAATGTCTAATGTCTTGGTTTAATGGGATGGTATGTAGATATATTAACAATGGAATATGTATGGATCTTTTGATGGTTTATCCATACTGAATGCTAATTATGTTTGTTAATATAAGTAATGTGTTCGCTAGTTTGTTTCATCTTTTTTTCATGTTGTTTTGAATTTAGGAATTGGTTGTGGTGTTTAAGTTCATATTCGCACTAGTATAATGTATTATTGTAGGATTAGGATGTTCAATTTTAGATTGTTGTCAATTTTTATGGTGATTATGAAGTTTAGAAGCTGGGCGTTTGTTCATGACAATTATTTTTATTGAACCACTATATTTAGGGTGTTTTTTGTTGTTGTTTTGCTTTAAGTTAATTGCATTTACATGTTTTCTTGATTTTTTTACTACTTGAGGATGTTAGAGCTTATCTAATTGCTTATAAATAGCTTATTTATAGCCTTAAAGTAAGGTCTTAGGGTTTGTTTGATGTATCGGCAGTTCTTGGTTTGATTGCCTATTTTGTGCTTAATTGTTTATCTGGGCCTTATTAGTTATAGTTGCTTAATTAGTTGCTTTAAGTCCATTTTAGCTTTTGATTGTTCATTTGTATGCGCCATGTGGTGATTTTAGTGTATCTGCGATTATATGTGTTTTTGACACGGTGGTTTGAAGTAATATGAGTGTTTGGGATGTGGGTAAGCACCATTTACATCGGGGTGTTTTGGTTTCAAAAATTGTTTGATTTGGAGCCACATTTAAAATTATCAAATTTGGAGCCAAATTTTAGCCAAAATTTTAAAATTACTTTGGAAATTATGGTTTCCTTAATTGAAAAGCGCCCCCATCATTAGCCTATTTTACTCCAATAAATCGGGCTTCAAGCAAAACAACGAAACTTCAATTTTACACCATTATTTACCAATTAAGTTTACTAATTTTCTTTAACACATTACTTGACGAATCATGTCAACGCAAATCAATTATCCGGATGATTTGGTTTATTACGATCGTGAAATTGAAAACACTTTAGAATATGAATCGAGGCGTATTCGGATGAGGGTGAGGATCTTTGGAAACAACCATTCAAATGCGAATGTTGTTAAGAGGGCATAACTAGGTTAGCTAAGTTTCGCGAGGAATATGGAAAAGCAGACGGAATAAAGGTCGGTGTAACCTTGATGCCTTTGGATAGGTTATCGGGAAAAAGCGAGCATTGTTTTCAAGTTTTTGGGTGATTTGGTTCGTGAGCATATAGGTGTCGAGATTCTAACACGGAGGAAGGTTGATTCGAAGCAAGAGATAAAATGTGGGGCGAAATCACGGTACATATACTACTTTTTAACTAGTAGTGGCTTGGTCATCGTAGATACAAGGTGTTAATAAGTTTATCTCTGCATTTACGGTATGTGCAACTAATTAACAACAATTTGTTAATCTTTGCGGCGATATTTTGATGTTGACTTGAAGGTCGAAAGGCGATAATGAATCGTCTTGGTCAACTTCTAAGGAATTTCGAATGAAATTGATACAAAACTACATATTGCCCAACCAAAATACCCTTTCAAAACTAAATGAAGTCCGGCAAAGTATAGTGCAATTATAAAAGCCGAAGATTGGGTTAATTTTGTAAACTACACACCCGGTGAGGAATACAAGGTGTTAATTATTCATTTTATTCAAGTTCAAATATCTTTCACCTTTTCATATGTTTCCATATGTATTAGTTGTATACTATCGGCATTACTACATCTAAGCGCCGTATGATTTTGTGTTGCAAGGTGAGATCGACAAAAGCTAAAGTGTCGCGTTCCAAGTGCATTTATGATCATACAATGGGACGAGGTGGATACGCCCGTGTGATAGAAAAAATGGTAACGATAAACATTTGCACATTTGCATTTAATAGCATCATAGTTTCGTTTATATTCGTTTATCTTACATTTGTATGTATTTGATGTTTATAAGATCGAGAGTAAAGAAATTGAACGGATGAAGAACCACCGCGTGATGCTGCGTGGTTGAAAGGAAGGGTGAAAAAGGCGGAGAATATCACGATGATGATATCGGATCGGTGGGAGAAAAATTTGTAAGTTTGTTGCAAATTTTATTATTATGTTTGTTTAGTTATAAGTTAATCACTCTTGTATTACTTAAAATGTTAGTTATAAGTTAATACGGTAGTGTTTTAGTTAATACTTTTAGTTAATCTTGCTCTTGTATTACTTAAAGCGTTAGTTATAAGTTAATACGGTAGTGTTTTAGTTAATACTTTTAGTTACAAGTTAATCTTGGTAGAATTAAATAACCTATTTCCCATATTGTGTGTGCGAAAAAAGCGGACGACAAGATCAAACAAGGAATCTTGAAGCTTGATCATGCACGATGCCATGACAGTTGTATTAGGTAAGGAAAAGGGAGGATATGCGAGAGGTGTGGGAGGTGGAGTAACCTACAAGAGGTATTTTGATGCGCCTCGAATCGAACAAGCATCGATGAAAGAGTGGTGTTACTTCAAAGTGAACTTGATAATGAGGCGCGTAGCGTCAAGAAAAGAGGCGTGTCTGAGTTTGATGAAACAATTGGGCTGCACAAAGGGGCGATTGCGATCAACTTCAACTCCATTGACGAAGCGGAGTAAGACATAAAAAGTAACATTCCATCTTTTTTACCCTTTTAAATCTGCTGCGGTCTTCTTAAACAATTTATATTTCGGTGTCTCCGGTGAACATTAATCTTTTAAATAGCGGTCTTGATGAGGATCTTGGAACACGTGTTCTTTGGGCGTGAGAAAGTTGCGAGCATTGAGAAGTCTAATGGACTTGCAACTTTGGAAAAGGAAATTCAAATAAGTGTAAGTAATAAATCACCCCCACAGGATTTTTGAATTCTACATACATGTATTATTTACCGTGTATTATACATATAGGAAGCTATTAAATCATCGCATCTAAGAAATCGACTACATCAAAGCGAAAGGATTCTTCACGTCAACTTTCGGATCACAAGAACATGAGTCTCCATTAACGATACTACCACAAGTATGTATTTAAACATTTTCATATGTTCTTTAGTTTAATTAATTCTTGATACATATATACATGCAACAAATTATCTTTTTAGGTAATTAAGTGCGGTGTGGCATAAAGAAATCAACTATTATTGCGGAGGGTGCAGTGTACAAAGCGATGGAAAACAAATGCTTCATAACAAACCACTCCCAAAGGATTGCTCTGAGTGTCTATTGAAAAATCTTTAGTGGATGCGGCATGCATACGGATGTAGGAAATGTGGTCTCAAAGCAGTTAAGGATGCGATGGGTGGTTTTATGCATGGCCAAAGGATCAAGTGGTTTCGATGAAAAGGTACATAGATGCATGTGTTTTATAAACCTACATATATCATTCTTCATATTTAATTCGGTGTTTGATACCCGGCTTTTGTTTCCTCAGGTAACACCACCAAGTACCATAAAGCGATTGGTGAGAACAGCGCACCTAAATTACATACTGACGCTCGTCTCTAGTCATACCATGCAAAGGAAGCTAAGAAGATCAAGAGTCGAAGTCGTTAAATTATTGAGAATTTTATTATATACGACATTACAATTTTATATACATTCCAATTTTATTGTATTTGAATATATTTTGAATATATTTTATATATTAGAATTTGTTTTGATATATATTGATTTCTTATATGTGACTAAAAGATTCATATAGTCACAATTATTAACACTTTTTTGTCACAGTTTGCTTAATTCGATGCGTGACTAAATGTTAGAAAGCGCCACACAAACATAAAATTAATGTGGCCATTGGATGAGCAATAGTCACACAAAACACACATTTCTTCACTTAAAACACCATATGGTCACACTTATTAACACTTTTGGCCACTTTATGCTTAATTTGTATGTGACTAAATACCCAAAAGAAACATGCTTTGTGTGACTAAATGTTAGAAAAGGCCACACAAACATAAAATTCATGTGGCCATTGGATGATCAATAGTCACACAAAACACACATTTCTTCACTTAAAACACCATATGGTCACACTTATTAACACTTTTAGCCACTTTATGGTTAATTGCATGTGACTAAATACCCAAAAGAAACATGCTTTGTGTGACTAAATGTTAGAAAAGGCCACACAAACATAAAATTCATGTGGCCATTGGATGAGCAATAGTCACACAAAACACACATTTCTTCACTTAAAACACCATATGGTCACACTTATTAACACTTTTGGCCACTTTATGATTAATTGGATGTGACTAAATACCCAAAAGAAACGTGCTTTGTGTGACTAAATGTTAGAAAAGGCCACACAAACATAAAATTCATGTGGCCATTGGATGATCAATAGTCACACAAAACACATTTCTTCACTTGAAACACCATATGGTCACACTTATTAACACTTTTGACCACTTTATGATTAATTGTATGTGACTAAATACCCAAAAGAAACATGCTTTGTGTGACTAAATGTTAGAAAAGGCCACACAAACATAAAATTCAAGTGGCCATTGGATGATCAATAGTCACACAAAACACACATTTCTTCACTTAAAACACCATATGGTCACACTTATTAACACTTTTAGCCACTTTATGGTTAATTGCATGTGACTAAATACCCAAAAGAAACATGCTTTGTGTGACTAAATGTTAGAAAAGGCCACACAAACATAAAATTCATGTGGCCATTGGATGAGCAATAGTCACACAAAACACACATTTCTTCACTTAAAACACCATATGGTCACACTTATTAACACTTTTGGCCACTTTATGATTAATTGGATGTGACTAAATACCCAAAAAAGCGTGCTTTGTGTGACTAAATGTTAGAAAAGGCCACACAAACATAAAATTCAAGTGGCCATTGGATGATCAATAGTCACACAAAACACGCATTTCTTCACTTAAAACACCATATGGTCACACTTATTAACACTTTTAGCCACTTTATGGTTAATTGTATGTGACTAAATACCCAAAACAAACATGATTTGTGTGACTAAATGTTAGAAAAGGCCACACAAACATAAAATTCATGTGGCCATTGGATGATCAATAGTCACACAAAAGACACCTTTCTTCACTTGAAACACCATATGGTCACACTTATTAACACTTTTAGCCACTTTATGATTAATTGTATGTGACTAAATACCCAAAACAAACATGCTTTGTGTGACTAAATGTTAGAAAAGGCCACACAAACATAAAATTCAAGTGGCCATTGGATGATCAATAGTCACACAAAAGACATATTTCTTCACCTTAAACAACATATGGTCACACTTATTAACACTTTTGCCACTTTATGCTTAATTGTATGTGACTAAATACCCAAAACAAACATGCTTTGTGTGACTATCAGTGTTTATGGTCACTAATCTGGATTAATCCAACAAAATTTGTACCTAATTAGTCACACATGTTACGGTTTTGGTTACTCTTTTGCAATAGAGACTAAAAAAGTCAAACACGTGACCATAGGGTACCTATGGTCGTGCGACCTTTAGTCACACACGGTAGAAAAAACATGTGTGACTATATGTATATCGTCACACATATTCGGTGTGGCCAAATCCACTTTTGTTCTAGTGTTGCGGAGGATGTTCAAGCGGTGGTTCGGATACTCGTCCACCCATGCTTGCGGAGCCGACTACGACTCTTGGGCGCAACAAATCAGTTGTCTTGTCTTGGAAAGGAAAGCGGAGTCAACATTCTCAAGTCTATTGATGAAGGACCTTATCGATTGAGACTACAAGAGACTTAATTGATACAAATGCGGATGGAACAATGATCTATGGAATTGACAAACCAAAGATGTATGATGAGCTCAATGATAAGGAGAAAAAGAGATTCGATCTTGACATCGGGGCTTAACATTATACTTGAGGTCTTCCAAAGACATCTACAAGCTTATCAATCACAACACCGAAGCCAAGGCTATTTGGGATAATGTCAAGATGCTTCTCTCGGTTACGGCCTGACAAAGGAAGGCAGAATCACAATTGTATGATGAATTTGAGCACTTTAAGATGAAGCGGAAGAAAGTGTCTATGAGTATTACGTGAGATTCCATGAGCTTGTGAATGATATGAGGAATATCAAAATGACCATGCCAAATATTCAATTTGAATTCAAAGTTTGTGAACAACATGAATCTGAATGGCATAAGTTTGTCACCTCGTGAAGCTAACCAAAGGATTGAAGAATACCAACTATGAGCAACTTTATGCATTCCTTCTTCAAAATAAGAGACATGCTATGTTTGAAAAAGGATTCTTGAGCAGTTCAAAACCAACCGGGGAGAAACAAGTTCTTGAATGATTCATGACCTTTTACACAAATGTTGGAATTACCACCAAAGCTTCTCAAGTCATACCCGTGGGTAATGGTAACTACAAGCTCATCCACGATCCGGCATATAAGCCTCTTGATCCAAACACATTCATGGAAGACTTCATCAATCAAGCATCTCTCATGGTTAGTCAAAACATGAACTCTCTCCCACACCAACAATAACCTCATAACAACATCCAACCCATACAATCAAGCTCTTGTCGAGATGGGAAGGTTATGGTGCAACCGGTTCAAGAAAGGCGGTATGAGCAGGGAAGAGGAGGAGTTGGTAGAGGATATGTGGCAAATCGAATCATGGAAGGAATCCAAATCGGGTCAAGCTAAGCCAATTAAGTGCTACAAGCGTGGTGGTGATGGACACATAGCAAGAAGCGCACTTCTCCAAAATGCCCTCAAAATGCAGTACTTTAAAGACAAGATGTTACTTGTGCAAGCTCGGGATAATGGAGTTGTGTTAGATGAAGAGGGCTGTTATTTCTTCTTGAGGGAATGCCAAGACATATGATGCGAGATGTGGATGAGCGGCCAATTCGGAGATAGGTCATAATCATCGAATGCCTTTCAAGTTGCGGGGCTGTGATGCATACGACTCGGCGTCGATGATGACCCTCGCATGGACAATTTTCATGGCTAGCATTTCTCCAATGGTCTCACCAAAGGTCCCTCACCTTGCCAGCTGGTCCATCCAAAGAATCAATCATCTCGGAGGTATTAAAACTATCGATGATGTTGATGAGCAAAAGATACATGACAAAGTACAATCAATGAAACTTTTGAGTCGGATATTGAAAATATGGGTAATATCAATGTTGTCCCATATGATCAATATGTGAAACAAAGTGAAAGTAAGGCTATACCAAGTGATGCATCTTACGCATTTAGTGATGACTATGTTTTGATGAATACCTTTGCATGTGCCCACGATGATTCTGTTATCTACGAGGCGAATGCTTATAAAGAACAAGTAGCTATTTATGAACAACGTGCTAAGTTTGAGTTAACCACGTGTGAGGGGAAATGGATGACCAAATCGTACAACACATGATATTTTTATGTATAATAAAGGCAATGAGATCCATCAACTTTGTCATAGGTTTCTTTTAAGTCATTCCACATTTCATAAGCGGTTTAGAGTATATAGCACCGACAAATAACTCGGGACTTAAAGAGTTTATAATCCAGTAAGAACAACAGTCGCACATATCCCATTGATTAGCAAGACTAGCATTAAAGACATCTTTTCTACAAGTACCATCAACAAAGCCAAGTTTATTATGATTTCTTAAGGCAAATGTCATGGCAATGCTCCATATTTTATAATTTTCTGAGCCAGTCAATTTCACAGATATAATGGGATTACCACTGGTGTCACTGGGATGCAAGTAGAGAGTATCACCAAATGTAAGTTTTAATTCAGAAGAAGAATTAATCATAGATTCATTAAGCATAGAATCATTAAACCTTGATTCATTATTAGCATGTTCATCATCACCCTCAACCATGGTGGCGACCGAGAGACAGACAAGTAAGTAGAACAAACAATAACGACAATCATTATTAATGAGAGCAACAATCCCAAATCAACCTCGACCAACTAGACCTATCCTCCTTGACTAAAAGAAAAAAATGCAAGAATATAAATAACTCACACCAGCGGTTCAACAAGTACCAAGCCTTTGGGTGGGGTAGGCGGGCAGTGTTCACAC
The DNA here is from genome assembly GCA_022545495.1 of Chrysanthemum lavandulifolium. Lineage (NCBI taxonomy): Eukaryota > Viridiplantae > Streptophyta > Magnoliopsida > Asterales > Asteraceae > Chrysanthemum > Chrysanthemum lavandulifolium. The sequence continues at coordinate 146,174,513 of CM040239.1, forward strand.
CACTCAGAGGTGGCAGATCAAGGTGTTAACCTACCCGTTTGCACCCACTCAGCTTGAATATTGTTAAACAAGAAAGGGAGAAGTACTTACATTGCTTTGTGCAGCGGAAGAAGTGAAGACCAAACACAATCACCCTAGATTCACTTAGTCTAGGGATGATTATGATCAATTAGAACCGAGAGCACTCCAAGAACAAAACCCCAATCTGAGTTGATTAGGGTTTTGGAACAAACCTAATTTATTTATTTGAGCACCAATGGGACCCGAAACACCAATCCCGGCCTCAAGAGCAAAACCCCAATTCAAAAATTAATTAGGGTTTTGGAACAAACCTAATTTGTTTCGATTGAGCACCAATAGGATCGAAACACCAATCCATTACCACAACGTCCCGAACACAAATACGAACCCTTTGGAGATATCAAGGTCAATAACCCCAATATAGAAAACCACGGAGATCGGGGTTTGAAGATAATCGATAGCTATAGCTCGATACCATATGCGATGGTATCAAGCAGATAAATAGAGCAACGAGTTCACTTTTATTCAAAAATCAAAGTACAATAGTCGGCACAGTTTGAATGATAACAATCAAACTGTTACAAGACTTGAAGAAGATCAATAATCAAAGAAACAATACAGAAATGGATCAATAGATCCTAATACATAAATATTTGGAGGGGGAGTGATATAGCAGTCAAGAGAAGATTACGTACGTTTGATGATAAAACCACGGAGGGACCCGCGGATATATAGGATCCAAAGTGACAAAGACCCCTTTATCTTTCTAATAAACTTCTGAAGTAGCCCGACTTTAGATTTCTTCATAAGAAAGAATAGAAAGTCCACAATGAGCCCCTCATAATAATCTTGCACAAACAACACCAAGTGAGATAGAGGCAAGGACATATTTGGGACATAGATTACATAGATGTTTTGGAACAATAAGGAAACAAGTCAAGAAGGATCTAGAATCCCTTATGGGCTTGTATATTTGATCGATTGAGATGAATCACATTAGCCTCGCTTTTTATAAAGATAACGTCTTACATTGAAATAACTAGATCGTAGTTAGTTGTGCCCATGAGGACTACTAATGTACAAGTAGGATTGTTACATTGTAATGAGCCTATAAATACCTCTCATGACTCTCCATGAGGGGTGTGAGAAATCATTGTGTATGCTTCATTGTTTCAATCTAATAAACACATAGTTTTTCTTCACCCTCTATCTACTTTCTCTCACTAGAACTATGTATTGTTTCATCATGTTTGTCAACCTTGACCTCCCGAACCACATAAATCATACATATTATCAATCCTACAATTGGTATAGGAAGCCAAGGTTGCGTTATTTAATTGATTTTTGTGGGTTCGTTTGCTTGTTGAAGTTGTATTACCCATTATTTTTATGAATTTGGAAAAAAAATTCCTATTATCTTTTGTAGTAAACAGTGTAATATTATATTTGAGGTATCCATATGGTCAAAAAGTCATATCCTTTATTTCTTGGTTTACACAAATTGTTTGTGTGTCATTCTTGTCCAAAATAACAGTTTTGATAACTCATATTATCTTTATGACTATTTTGTTCCATTCAGTGAAGTATAATGGTCAAGTATTTGTGGTCATTGGTGCGAATCTATGGTTGAAGCAGGTCAAAAGTGAAGCTTTTTATGCGGTTTCTGGGTTTGTACAAGGTGATCGAATTTATAGTCGAGAAAAATATTTGGAACATTTGGTCAAAAGTCAAAACCCTCTTCTTACGAATAAGGGACTATTTTACAATTTCTTGGAAAGAAATTCATAAAACCATAGTTCTGAATTAAAAGCGGTCTTCACGACTAAGGAAGTTTCTGAACAAGGCGAGTTTTACGAGTAAGGTTCTGAACAAGGCGAGTTTCTGAGTAAGGTTTACTAACAAGAGTTTCTGAGTAAGGTTTACGAATAAGAAAGTTTTACGAATAAGACTTAAGCTTATTCGTAAACTCCCAATGATGAAAAGAAGTATGATGTAGATGAGAGGACCAAGACCACAAACCAAACATACCATGACTCATTGAATCTCAGTTTATCATCATCGAGTCCATGAATAAAACTAAATGAAAAAGATCTAAAAGCAAGAACATCACGACTAGAACAAATCCTAACCCATCTCCAACAACAACAACTCATCTAACCTATGTCCCATCTCGATCAACCACAAGCCTCGTCTCAATCATAAAAGCGAAATGAAAAGAAAAGAGATATCGAAGCGTTCAACTTTTGGTCTAATCTATTGTATATTTTAAGTTGAACAATAATCATCATAGATCATTATGAAGCTCGCACTTGGTTAATATCTGAACATCTTGAGAAGAATAAAATGATTATGTTTCATCCTTTCCACGTTCGTTTACGGCACAAGGACGAAAGAAACAACATATGAAATATAAAACCTACACGAGACCAAACATATTCTCTTGAAGTCGTAACTTATGTTTCTTCACGTGGTTATATGAATCGAATTGAAAGTGAGGCTTCATAAGATACGATTGGTCGGTGAGGAGGTTTAGGTGTGAAGGCGATTGATAGTTTGTGTTTAGGGTTAATGAATCACTAGATTTGATGGGTTTAGATCGGTTTGAGTTTTTGGAAGAGGTATGGGTACTTTAGGATTAATGAATAGCTAGATGTGATGGGTTTAGATCGGTTTGAGTTTGTGAAAGTGAGGCTTCATAAGATCTGAGGATTGGTCGGTGAGGAGGTTTAGGTGTGAAGCTAATTGATGACTATGTTTAGGGTTAATGAATCGCTAGATGTGATGGGTTTAGATCGGATTTGAGTTTGTGGAAGAGGTATGGGTACTTTGGAAGAGGGTAGATGTGTGTGAGACTGCGTATGATTTAAGATTAGGGTTTTTTTTAAACCGGATAAGAAGTGTTATTTGGATCAGGTATATCACCTTTTGAATCGGTCTTGTGAATGTTGGACTGATAGATTCAATGGTGATTGGGCCGGGTATAACACAATAGCTATTGGGCTAGATTTGGAATGTACCAAAAATTAGGATACGAAATTGAGTGTGTGTTATCATCCAAATAAATGCAATATCAAATTATGTAACTCAAAATTCTTTTTGATACATAAGTTTTGATAATTCTTGGTACAAAGAGTGGTATTTTGGTCTCACAAATTTTCATGGGGATACTTATTTCACACTAGATTTTATAATTTGATCAAAATGACTACGGGGTTTTTATGCGGTATTGCTTATTTGGAATTGAGTGGCGTTGCAAGGGTGTACTTATTTATCTTTGAGACATTGGTTAGTTAGTTGCATGTCTCAAGATAACTTGTAATGAGCATTTTTCATAAGAGTAAGACTTGACTATCTAGTCATAAGCGATTTAATGAGTTAAGTTGTAGTGCTCGCGGTGTATAACTATCACTTTAAGGGGTTACGTTGTAGTACTCGATGTCACACGGAGTTGTGGATTGTTCAAGAAGATAGTACAAGCATTAAGTCACAAAGTTGAGATGTTTACTTCTTTTCAAGTTGGTCATCTTGGGTTGTCTCCATATGTGGTCATTACTATTAGCCGGGTGAATTAAAAGGAGGTTCAATTACAGGTTGTTTGAGAGAAGTATTGAGAGTATTTTTGCGACATATTCTTATGGAATTATGCTTAAACAAGATATGGTTTCAAATTGCATCAAGAAAAAGGTAATTATACGGCATGTACGCAACATTATGATGATTCTGATAGCTCGCAACCATCAGGAGGGAGAAGTACATGAAGAAAAAGTAGTGTTTCGTCTTCCGTGATTGGATTGATTGAGGGAATTGTGCTTAATACTGAAGAAAGAGAAGTAGTGTGTGTACATAGGGGCTTTTTACCAACTTGAATGCAATACTAAGTGATTTATGTTGTTATGATGTTCCCCGAACGACAACCATGGTGCTACAATCAAGAGTCTACTTTCTCCACTGCGTGTTTGAAGACTAAAGAGATTTTATGAAAGAGAGTTGTCGATTCAGGAGGGAGGAGATAAAAGAAAAAATGGCTCCCTAGTTAGGAGGGTGTAATAACCTAACTAGACCATTACAGTTGAAGTTCAGAGCTATAAAAATCAAATGCCGAGATCATCGGAAGAGAAAACTTCAAGTCATCCTCAGTAATATAGGTTATCAATGATTCCATTGATAAAATTCAATGGATACCTATTGACCATAAGGTTAATGAGTTTTCCCTAAGGTTAATGAGTTTTCCTGTGAAACCCACGGGAAAATTCGATAATATAGGTTATCAATGGATACCTCTTGACCGTAGGTTAATGAGTTTTCCTAAATTTGCTAAGTCGATGCCCACTAGTAAATGGATGCCTCTTGGTAGAACTATTCCTTAAGAAGTGAACATACTTTGAATAGGTCAAATATGGACACTAGCACCGCATCTATTTCTAATGATTCCATTGCTTCTACTTACGATGTGGGTGTTCCAATCATCATTACTAACCAAATGGAACCCATTCTTGCATGGGGATCCCATATATCCATTATCCATTCTTATGCGTGTTCAACTGCGGATCGTTCAAATGGATTACGTGGTACCGGACTCGAGTTGTTCCAAGCATATGACCGGAGACCGGTCACGGCTCATGGACTTCGTGAGTAAATTCATCGAAACTATGAGATTCGAAACGATCATTTGGTGCTATTATGGGTTATGGAGATTACGTGGTTGGAAATAGTGTGATTTCGGGGTATATTATGTTGAAGGTCTTGGACATAATCTATTTTACGTCGAACAATTACGTGACTCAGTTTAGAAGTGGCCTTGAAAAACATTCTTGCTTTGTTAGAGAACTTGATGGTGTGGAACTTCCGAGAGGAACTCGTGGTTCAAACCTATACACCATCTCTATCGAAGATATGATGAAATCTTCACCCATCGCTTGCTATCAAAGGCTTCCAAAACTAAGTCATGGCTATGGCACCGTCATCTTAACCACTTGAACTTTGGTACCACAAACAATCTTTCGAGAAAGGACTTAGTAAGAGGATTACCCAGTTAAAGTATGAAAAGATCATCTTTGTTCACTTGCCAATTGGGAAAAAGCACAAAATATGCCCACAAGCCAAAACCCACAAACTCGTAATGGAAGTTCTTCATACACTTCATATGGATCATGCGGACCAATGAGAGTGCAAGCGATAAATGGGAAGAAATACATTCTAGTAGTTGTTGATGACTACTCTCGATTTACTTGGGTAAAGTTTTTGAGGACAAAGGATGAAACTCCGGATGTCATCATCAAACTTATCAAAGCGACTTCGAGTTCGACTCAACAATACTTGTTAGAATTGTTCGAGCAGACAATGTACGAGTTTGTTAACAAAGACTTAATTCGCTTTATGAAAGTGTTGGAATCGGTCATCAAAGAAGTGTTCCACGAACTCCTCAACGAGCGGTGTAGTTGAAAGGCGAAATCGAACTCTTGTGGAAGCATGAGAACAATGCTAATTTATTCAAAGGTTCCAATGTTTCTATGGGTTTGAAGCCATTGCCCTTTGCTTGCTACACCCAAAATCGTTCCTTATTCACACCTCTCATGGAAAAACTCCATCCGAACTTGTCCATAAACGAAAACACGATCTATCCTACCTTCGTGTGTTTGGTGCTTTATGTTACCCAACTAATGACGGTCAAGATTTAGGTAAACTAAAAGCTAAAGCGGACATTGGAGTATTTGTAGGTTATGCACCAAGCAGAAAAGGATACCGAATCTACAACAAGAGAACACGAAATATCATGGAAACAATTCACGTTCGTTCGATGAGTGACCGTCAAATGGCTCCGGGACAATCCAGATTCGGACCCGCATTTCAACCTTTATCAAGTAGTCCTATCGGTTCTACTCTTGTTTCTAATCCTCTCCGGAACTCCTTATGTACCTCCATCGGAAGATGATTTAAAGAAATTGTTTGATCCAATGTTTGATGAACACTATGAACCAAATCTTGATGAAATGTCAATTCCATCAACAGTTGCTCTCCATCCACATGAATGAAGTCAACCCTTGGTCTCAATGTCATTAAGTCAAGATCGCTTCTTCTTGATCACTCTGTCTCATCAACAAATCATCAATCAACGAGTGTACATCATGGAATTTTTCGGCACCCATGATGAAGTTAATCCCTTTGCTACTACGAAGATGCTCCATTTGAAAACATATTTGCTCACGAATCATCATCGAACCATCTTCTTGAGATATCAACTCTGCTACTTGGTTCCTCAACAACAACCACATGAACATCTCGGAAAATGGACACATGATCATCCATTGGACAACATCATTGGAAACCTTTCCGTCCTAGTATCCACACGGAAACAACTTGCAACCGATGCCTTATGGTGCTTCTTCAACTCCGTACTCTCTAAGATCGAACCAAAAGGCGTGAAAACGCCATGAATGAAGATAGTGGTTCAATGCCATGCAAGAAGAAATTCATGAGTTTGATCGACTAGATGTATGGGAATTAGTACTGCTCCAGTTATTGCAATGATCATTGCACTAAAGTGGATCTTCAAAGTAAAACTTGATGAGCATGGTGATGTTTTAAAGAACAAGGCTCGATTGGTTGCAAAAGGATACCGTCAAGAGGAGGGTATTGACTTTGAAGAATCATTTGCTCCAGGTTGCTCGTGTCGAGGCAATCGAGAATCTTCTTGGCTAATCTTGCAAGTAAGAACATGGTAGTCTATCGGATGGATGTAAAGGCGGCGTTTCTTAACGGAGAACTTAAAGAAGTCGTTTCGTCGACCAACTGAAGGCTTTGTGAATCGAGCATCCTACTCATGTTTATCGTTTGAAGAAGGCTCTTTACGGTTTAAAGCAAGCTCCAGGGCATGGTATGATCTGTATCAAAGTTTCTTCTATCTCTTGGATTGACAAAGGAGCGATTGATCCGACATTGTTCACCGAAGTCGAGCAAACATTTAATTCACGTTCAAATATATGTTGATGATATTATATTTGCCTCGACCGACCCCATAAGTGTGACCGTTTTCAAATGAAATGGGTTCTAAATTTCAAATGTCAATGATGGGACAAATGTCATTTTCTTGGGATTACAAATTTCACAAAGTCCGGAGGCATTTTATAAATCAATCTAAATATGCAAATGAGATTTTAAAGAAATTTGGATTTGATTCTAGTGACCTGTTGACACTCCCATGATAGAGCGTACTAAACTAGATGAGGACCACTCGGGAATCATGGTAGACCAAGCGAAATATCGTAGTATGATTGGATCACGATGTACCTCACGGCTAGTAGACCGGACATTTTGTTCATTGTTTGCATGTGTGCTAGATATCGGGCTAAGCCTAACCAAAAGCACCTTGAAGCAATTAAGCGGGTCTTTCGGTATCTCGAGGAACCATCAATATGGGACTTTGGTGCAGAAGGACACGGTATGTCACTAACGACCTATCAGATCTTGATCATGCGGGATGTCAAGATACTCGTCGAAATGCGTGGAGGTGCTCGGTTTTGGGTGATAAGCTTGTGAGTGGTCTTCAAAAAGCAAATGAGTACTTCTATTTCTCTATAGAGGCTAAATACATAGTCATGTCATCTTGTTGTGCTCAAATCCTATGGATGAGATCTCAATTATCTGAATATGGCTTTGAATTCAACAAAATCCCTTTGTACTGTGATAATAAAAGTGCTATTGCTCTCTCATGCAACAATGTAAAACCCTTAAAATTCAAAATCTTAAAATACGTAAAAAAAAATGCTATCGCTCATTAAATAAAATTCAAATCTAACTTATAAATAATCGTAAGACCTAATGTGCCAAATAAATAATCAACATTTGTTACGACAAATAAAAATAAAATAAAAGCCACGTTCATAAAACAATATGGCTCGACTTGTACAAAGAATAGATTAAACCGTATATGAAAATTCGGCCAAGCCCAAGTTTTTCAGCCCATGATCTTTTTCTTTTTCTTTTGTGAACCGATTATACCATAGGCCAATATGGGTCTTTTTCTTGTTAACCAATTACCACAAAAAGCCCAACATGATCGATTTGTATAAATACATCTTCACCCTTCCCATGCAAACCCTAGCTCCCATATTAAAGTCACGGCACTTTGTACCCATCTCCTCCGATCGAACCAAAACCAGTCGGCAAGGGTGTTGAAGCTGTTGACCTCTTGGTTTCGTTTCACTTGTACGCCAAGGTATATCGACTTTCTTTTGTCTCAAAACCTTTCCACATGTGACGTATAAACACTTTGAGCCGAGAGACATATTAACAAAACCATATGAATAAGTAAGAAACATGTGTTAAAATCTTGTGTAAACCTGCGATCGAATCATATATATATATGTATCATGCATTTGTTTTTCACACATGATTTCAGAAACTCATATATAGGGTCGAACATGTATCATTAACCGTATAACAAGTAGCATACCATGTCGCCACATAAAATTACGAATATGATGTTGTAAATTTTGAGGTCGACGCATGTTTATGCAAGTTCTGAATGTGTTTTTGAGCTTATAACTATATCACATAAGGTCACAAATCGGATTAACATGTACATGGGTCGATGCATGGTTTGTAGGGTTCGAATGTGTCGATGTTTGAACGTAAATAATCATGAACATGGGACTAGTTGGTCTTGTTAATAAGCTACGTGTTAGTAAGCTATGTGATGATAAAATACGCTTCACGTTAATCTTCTGTTGTAACTTTGTTGTGTGTCGAGATTGCATGCATGTCCCTTGTCCCTATCGAAAACCTTTTAAAAACAGCTTTGGTGGTCGATGTATGCATGGTTGTTTTGGTAGACATGATTTTAAAGTATACGTATTCATGGTCTAAAATATGAGAATTGAGATGTGTTATATGTGTCAAATGGAATAGCTATGTATGAGCATTCATGCATGGGACCTTAAATTGCATTATGAGTAATAAATGTTTAAAACTAGATGGGTATAACGAGGGTCTAGAGTTAATGATCTAGGGTAAGCATGCATGTGTGTACGTACGGGTGTGTAAATTCGTTATTTCATGTGAGAATGGTAAGTCTTGGAGTCATTAATAACCATTGATTAAGAGTAAATGAGCTAGTACTAAGCATGATGTAAACATGCGTGAGTTATGATGAATTAAATTAGAATATGCATGGTCTCATTAAGGTTTGTATGCGAACAATGTTACGTGTGAGTCTTGATTAATCATGTAAGTTAAGAAGGCTTGTATCAATTATTTTGAAAGAGAGTCCTAAAATCCGTTTTGACAATTATCAACCCCAAACTATGAATGATGATCATATAAGCTCTCAAATAAGATGTATGCCATATTAAACCCATAAGTTTGGCTAATTAATGATTATTATACTCTAAAATGTTATAATTCCGTCCGTCACTAAGAATAAGAATATACTTAAAACTCTAAGAATGTGAATGCGACAAATCCGTTATAACTTTAATGATGCTAATAAGTATTAAATAAATCATAATCCGTGTAGATTCGTTGAAGAAGACGCGACGTTGTATCTTCGTGTTCCTACATTCGTTTGCTTTTTCCTCATTTGCTTTAAGGTACATATATTCTGACCTTTTTAGTAAAGGTTTTCTTATGATCTCCTTCCTTTGTCATATCTCTTATGCTTATTAGGATTTCCTATGCCATTGCTATGATCCCCTTCTGTTTATGTGAATCTCTGTTTGTCTGAACCTCTGTATGTTGAATCTTGATGTATCTGATTTGAATTTAAGGTTATGAACTTCTGATTTGAACATTTGATTATGAACTTCCGCTTATGAATGCATGATATATGGTGAGATATGAACCTTTGACTTACGAACATTTGTTATGAACCCTTTCGATTTGTTTGATCCGTTGCTTATCCGAAACTTCATTTAGTGAACCATGAAATATCGATTTGGACTTTATGATATGAAACCTCGATATATATATCTGTTGACTTTTATGATGAATTATGATCATGTCAATTATGACAATCTGTTTGACCTAAGTTGGTTTGATACCGAGCCAAATATTTCACTAGTCATGGGGTTCCATGTCCGTATCGATGATGCACCTCGATATGACTCTAGGCGATGAGTGATGTTACGCCACGTCCACGGATGGTGGAGCATATTTTGTATATGTAGGAAGGGCGTATGGATGCATCCTAGATCGATCATTATCGATATGATTTGTGCGGTGAATGATGTCGGTATGCTGTCGCGTCTTCACAAAATTAAGGAGCTAGCTACTCCATTTGTTATTGAGGTCTCCTCATATTATATAAGGTATTCCGAGGTCACCCTCCGAATACAATGGTTACTATGATATGCTATGATCCATTATGTTTACGGGCTCGTGGTGGATGACTAAGCGTTTATCTGTTAATTCTATTTTATGAACTCTGTTTATGATTCGATAGCTTCCAATGCTTCTATTTACAAATCAGGTTTAGTATATGTTTATTGAAGGTGATTATGCTTTTACATGGTTATGTGACTACCGTCTACTATGCTAGGTTATGATTAATATGTTTAAATATGATTCGCATGCTGTCATCTGATGTTATGTTAGTTTATCGTTATGTGAATTCGTTGATCTGTGAGATGAATGTGATAGTGTGAAGGTAAGTATCCCGAAAGTTTAGTAAGTATGATTGTTCAGTTAATCTGGTGAACTTTACCTATCCGTTAGTGTATCTATCTGCTTATATTTGACACCCATGATAAGATCTCGCTTATATTAAGATTTGATCCGGGAAATGGTTCAACTAAGGATATCTGTTTTGATAATTTGCTAATTGATATGCTATGTCTTTGCTTATTTAGTAATAGTATCTCCTCTCATGTTCTCTATTAGCATGTGTATTTGCCATGACTTTGTTGCTAATGTTTCCATTGTTATAATCTTGAGTAAGTTATTAATGTAAACTATTTGACTTGTGTGAATGCCATGTTTATTTTACGGTAATTATTTCCGTTAGCCTTTAGACTCTTCGTTTGGCTTATATGCACTCGAATTTCTGATTTAGTTAAGGTGCGGTTATTTTAATGTGTTTGCATTTGTGTCGACAATGTGCTATGTGTTTGTTCTTATTTGTTATTTGTTCTTCCAGATTTACGTGTAATTGTGTTTCATGAATCCTCCATGATTCATTGAATCTCATTCCGTTCGACTTTGTTATTCATTTCTTTGTTTCAAGTTTGTATTTGTTTTTGTTTAGTTTTGTTCTGTTATATCATTCCTTTGGGCTTTGTAAGCTCGGTAGCATTTTCTTTTCTGCGGCGGTATTAGGCATTCAAGATGAGCTTGTAGGATGGGTGATCCGGGTTGAGAGTAGAACTGAGAGCAAGTTGTGACTATAGAGATCCTAGATTTATTTTGATTATTAAGTTATTATGTTTTCTTTTGATTATTTTGTAAAGGCTTCCGCTATTGTATATTAATTAAAGTTCTGATATGAAACCGTATTGTGATATCTTTACCCTGGTCGGGTTGGGGTGTTACAAACAACGTACAACACTCAAGAGCAAAGCACATCGACATTCGACATCATTTCATCAGGGAGCAAGTTGAAAACGGTGTGGTGGAACTATACTTTGTAAGGACTGAATACCAGTTAGCAGACATCTTCACCAAAGCTCTTCCTAGAGAACATTTTGAGTTTATCCTTCCACGACTTGGTCTTAAGAGCCTACAACCTGAGACACTCAAACGTCTTTAAGAGGAAGAAGAGGAGTAAAAGGTTTTCCTTCATCTATCTCTTGTAAATAGTTATTCGAAAAACAAAATACAAAATTACAAAACCTTCAAAAAGCAAATAGAAAAATATAAAACTTTCACAAATCCATAAAAATTTGAAAATCTTGAAAAAAAAATTCCAAAAATATTGTCTTTTGTCATGTTTTCCTCGATTCGATAATATCTACGGTCTTTGTCTGTCATTCAAAGAATGACACGGGACTTTAGATGTTGTTCGAATGTTTTATAAAATATATATATATATATATATATATATATATATATATATAGAGTTAAAATGAAAAGTTTCTTATAATGAAAAGAATGAGAAGGCATGTGGAGGTGACATGTGTCACCTTTGCCACATCACCATGCCATGTGTCACCCCCACCCACCCATCGCCAAAAAAATTCCGCCAAAAAAAAAAATTGGCAAAAAAAAATCCGCCAAAAATTCCGCCAAAATTTATTCTTGCATCACAGGTTATAAAAATCTTGCATCACAATCATAATTGTGATGCGATGATTTATAACCTTAATGCACTAAAATCATGATTATGATGCGATAGAATTTATAATCAGTGATGCGATAACTTATAACTTTAATGCACTAATAAGTTTTGGTGCATCTTTATTATAAGTTCTTGAATCATTCTACAAAAGGTGTAGATTGGCGGAACACCTAACCCCGGTACCTTTGGCACCAGACCATTGTCCACCCCACAAGAATAGCTCCTGACTCTCACGGCCTAGTGGGGCACCAAGCTGGAGTGAGCACGAGCCAAGACTCGGACCCTAAGCTCTTATTCACAAAGTCTCTAGTGTGCCCACGGGTTTTGCGGAGGTGGGTAGCTATATGAAGCAAATGCCAATGATGGGACTTGAACTTGGGTCAATTGACTCAGCACAAGTGCTCGACCATTGGACTAATGCTCCATTGGTGAAGTTTCTTGCATCATAGTTAATAGTTCGATTGCATCAACTATAATGCACTAAAATCAAGGTTATAACCTTAAATGCACTAAAATCATGATTGTGATGCGGTAACTTTATAAGCGTAATGCAAGAATTTTTAACCTTAATGCACTAAAATCATAATTGTGACGCAATAACTTATAACCTTAATGCACTAATAAGTTTTGGTGCATCTTTATTATAAGTTCTTGCATCATAGTTAATAGTTAAGTGCATCAACTATGATGCACAAAAATCAAGGTTATAACATTAATGCACTAAAATCATGATTGTGATGCAATAACTTTATAAGCGTGATGCGATAATTTATAACCTTGATGCACTAAATTCATAATTGTGATGCAAGAAAAAAATTTGGCGGGGAAATTTTTGGCGGAAAAAAATTTGCCGGGAAAAAAATTTTTGGAAATTTTTTTTCGGGGGGGGTATGGTGATGTGGCATGATGATGTGGCAAAGGTGACACATGTCATCTTCACATGCCTTCTCATTCTTTTCATTATAAGAAACTTTTCATAATAACTCAATATATATATATATATATATATATATATATATATATATATATATATATATATATATATATATATATATATATATATATATTTTTGGAGAAAGAAAAAAATGGTTTATTGTCATTTCGAGCAACCGCTTTTCAAAGAAAGAACGAGTCATGATTTATCTTGTTTTTCAAATCTCATGCTCTGGTTCTTTAAACATTTCCTTACCATCTAATGAAAACTAATTGCTTTGTTAAATAACTCGGACTCTATTTTTGAAAATCATCTGGACTTAACATTTGTTAAAAACATCTATCTCTCAATCAACAAGTTATGTCATTGATTGAGGGGGAGAAAGATTTCAATTAAATCAAAAGGTTATTTGTCATACAATTGTTTCAAAAGATAACCATGCATGTTTAATCAATGGAGTTTAAAGTCTCAAAATCGATCCTTATCGAGTAAAACGTTTTCATAATCAAGTCACAATTCTCCTTAAAAGCTTTCAAAATCAATTTAAATCTCTGAGATCACAAATCTCAAATGATTTGATAATTGTGATCGGGGAGAATTTGTGATTTAAATTGGTTTAAACCGATAATTCGGTAAATGGTTTTATAAGGATGTACAAGCTCTCCTTCCCACATGTGCCAAACGATTTCAAATTTTCCATGCACATGTTGAGGGGGAGCATCTATCTTAAACCACAAAGATTTGAAACGTGATCAATCTATTTCAATGTGCAGTCTTTTCCTAATATGTGCAAAACATTTTCTAATATCTATGCACATATTGAGGGGGAGCAACTATTTTGAAAACCACATTATTTATATAACTACTCTTAGATGCAAGCCAACCCTCAAACATGAAAATTATTTCTATTACAAATTGATGCTTGATGCAAATGTTGAGGGGAGCTCTTGTTCTAAAAATATCAAAAAGCAGTTCGGTGAAAATGCTTTGATAATATATCACAAGTATCCGGATTGATTTTTCAAATGGTTTCAATTGGTTCTAATGGCGGATGAACGATACCAAATACAGACCAACTTTACTTTATGTATGGTGATATAAGGATGATACGGTTAGGTATTTGTTCCCATGATCTGCCGAACCGGAGGATCTACCGAGGACAATCCACTAGATAGTGTAGAAGTCTTTAGGTATGATGAAAAAGGAGAAAAGTGAGATATGGGAAGAGTGCGGATGAGGCAGGCTAGTCTTGGAATAAACCCAACAAGGTTCTAGTTATGAAGTCTCGGTAGCTTGAAGGGTTGAAGAATGAAAAGAATTAAATGTGAAAGGGTGAAATGAAATAGCCTCCAATTATTCAACCTTAGGCGATCAGGGGTTCAATTCATATGCTCTTGGTGGTTACCAAGGTAACATCGGTATTGAAGACAAGGCGTGATGGACCCGGTGTGCATTTGCACTTCAACTTCCCAAACCACTCAAGTTCCTCTTAAAAGGACTTGTTTCATTCTCACTGGGAACCGGCATAATCTATTGACTTTCTTTTAGAGATTGTTGATATTGAAGAAGGAGACCTCTCCCTAGTCTCCAAATAGGATCCAAATATGCACAATTGAGTCTAGAGCCACGAGATCATCTATAAATCTCATTAGGACACTTTCAATGAAGACTCTCTGTTTCACACAATGTGGAAAGAGATTATATCTTGAGTCCTCGCATTATCCTTGAGTATTGCGAACATCGAGTGATATGCAAACATATTCACAATAACGATGGAAATCATCGGAGCCAACATCAAACAAGCTCTGGTGGGTGGCATGTGAGATCTATTCAATAGATCAACCATGTGACAACCGAATGTAAACAATGGGGCGATTCAATCTTTTGAATCAATCACAGTTCGAGTTATGGATTGAGCGGATACCTTTGAAAAACCGGTCGTTGTACTTAAAACTCTTTACTTTAGCACATCGAATGTGTACAAATATTTCAAAATAAAAGGTGTTTATGATTGATAATTGATTTTCATTAAAACCTTCGTTGTATTGCAAAACTATTTCTATTGAGCGATACACGATTGTTTATCAAATCTCTTTTATCAATCGGTGAATCTCAATCATTGGTTCACTCACTCCGTGTTGTCTTCTTTGAGACGTTCCGGTTTGAGAATAGCTAGAGCATTGCGAAACCTGTCAAGGAAATTCTTGAATTTTACGATCACGGCGATACTTGTCTTGATTAACGGGAATTGTGGGCGTGTACCTCAATTCAACGAAAGTGATCAAAGACACTTTCGCGCGCTTTATTGCTAACTGTTGTATGCAGTCGCGACGTTTGCGGTGATCGAATGAAGAGGTCAATCCATAGCCGCATGCTCACACAATGCATTCATTTCTAAAGAAATCATGATTAGTGCATCAATGACTCGATATTTTCACTCCATGCTTTTGCTACTGCTGCGCCAATATCATGAATCAATGAAAGCTTCCATTACTCGATGAGAAGATATCATGATCCGAATGTGAGCATGTCGGTCCATAAGTCACAACATCACATAATACCAACACCACAATGGATGAGTCGAGATTTTTGTTGGTGATGATCTCAAAGCTGGCTCAAAACTCATTATCGCGTGGATATGTAAAAGACCTCCACTTGGATTAACCAAATATGCAATGTGAAGAATCAATGACTACGAGCTTCAAAGCAAAGTACTACATCAATAATGCAAGAACAATTTAAAATATAATATCTGTTTGTATTCAATATAATTTTAAGATGTGTTTGAGGTGACCTCCCTTAGGGGGAGATTTTTAGGATTTAGTAAATCCAGTTATTAAAGAGTCGGTCACCTCAAGTATATGTAATCGTTAAAAGCTCATAGTCGTAGATTATTATATGTTAAGTAGTATTTAGTTTGTAACACTTTGTGGAGGACGGACGGTCTTTACCAGCTGTATGCGATCCACACACCGTAGGTGGCGTTTATGTAAGAACTATAAATACTCTCTACCTCCCAAGGTAGAGAATTGGAGCTCATAATAAGATTTTTCTTTCTCTCACTAAAGTTCCCAACCTCTAACTTTCTCTCTCTAAAACCTCTTGTATACGCCTCTTTGATCATTGGTTTTGTGTGTTTGTGAAATCCAATATGTTACAGTGGTTTTCCATTCGACTTGTGATATATTCAATTAGCATAAACCCTAATTTATTAGGGTTTCTGATTTGATCTTGATTTGGGGTTTTTCTAGAAACCCTAATTGCTTGGATTGCTAAAAGGTATGCGTTTCTTTATGTTTCAGTTAATTAAATTACATGTATTGATCTTTATTCTTCCGTTGCATGTTCTTGATGTTTATGTTTAATTTATATGCTTGCCATGATTTATTAATTCCAACAGTGGCATCATGAGTCGTTAATATTGTGTAATTAATTACTGAAACGCATAAAAAATGAATCTTGGATTGTGTTATTGCATGTTTTCGATTTCTAGGGTTTGTAAAATCGAAAACCCTAAATTTTTTTATTGGCCAAATGCCATTTTATTAAATAAAAAAATCGGTTATGTTTTGTAAAAAGTTTAGAAACCCTAGGATTGCATGCAATTTTTATGTGTGATTATTAATAGATAATTGATTTATGCTATTAGAAGTAAGCGATCCTTGACATGGACTATGTGGAATACATGATAAAAACATGCATGTTTTGTCATGGATCAATGGATAATTATGTAGTAATTGTTACGTGTTATGATTTCATGCTAATTGTGCTATATATGAATTGTTAATTAATTAGGGTTTATTAGTAATCAATTGTTTGATATGATTGAATTACTAATAGGCTAATTAATTATAAAATTGAGGAAGACCCCATATGTATCATTTATATTTAATCAATTATGTGTGTTATTGTATATGCTTAACGTAGGGCTTACGCAAACGAGTAATCGATGTATGTGGTCCACTTATACCTTCCTCGAAAACAAGTGGGAGCCCTAGTTAAAAGTATACATGTTAATTGGTTTAATTTAGCATGTGCATTGTTTTAGTTGGTTAATTTTTATTTGCTTATTTGTTTATTTAATTGTTGGACAAGTTGTAATCAAATGGTAATTTTTGAATAGAAAATTAAATCGGACTAAACAATGGTGAAATTTGATTTGCTTTTTAAGAGTTAAATCTTAAACTTTTAGTTGATTGATTTTTTTTTACCAATAGTTAGAAAGGCTCACCCATTCTTGACAAACTATAAGAGAGGTATAAGGAAGGTACGCATTAAATTGTGACCTAAAAGAAGAGGGTTTTTAATAATTTCGTGCTAACCTAATTCTCCGCTTCTTTGTGCGTCAAAATGGAGCTACCTACGACTATTTTTATGTATAAAATCATCTTAAGGGTGAATTGACCTTTAGTTCCACGCACCACTTTGTGGTAATTATCCGAAACCTAGGTCTTACGACTTATGCAAAAGTACAATATAGTGGATGATAATTAAAGGTAATTCTTTGATTGGTTTAAACAATACCTCGATTAAAACTTTGTTGATCTTAGTGAAAGAAAAATAATGAGTAAAGTTTTATTAAACCTATGATATGAAGATGTTTGCTTGCTTCTTCATACATATTTTGATTACACACATCAAATTACTACCCTTTAATTTAAGTTATATGACATCCAATGAAACAGGAACACCTGAGGTTGCCATTTACTTTACGTGAGACGTAGCTATATTGTAATCAAAGGGTAAATCTCCACTTGTCGTGAGACGAGCGTGGATGAATTTGCAGTTTCTTAAGTCGGATAACTTAATTAAGTTTGATAGTGAGACCTAGTAACTCAAGGCATAAGATGGGGATAAAATATGCTTACATTGCAACTGGAGTTGGCAAA
Source organism: Chrysanthemum lavandulifolium (assembly GCA_022545495.1). Classification (NCBI taxonomy): domain Eukaryota; kingdom Viridiplantae; phylum Streptophyta; class Magnoliopsida; order Asterales; family Asteraceae; genus Chrysanthemum; species Chrysanthemum lavandulifolium. The sequence goes on from CM040239.1 coordinate 146,192,625, forward strand.
TATGTAAATACCATAATGTTCTAGGAGTTCCAATCTTTAGATTGGCAATTGAGGTTCAACTCGTACCTTGTTGAATACTTTCATTGCTAGCAGATCAACTGTTGTAATGAAACTATGTCAATTTGGACCCTATTTTTCAAGTAAACTAAATGGTTATATGTATATTTACCAAGAGTATTTAATTTATTGAAAGATCTAATTATCGAAAATACTAAAATTGAATTTTGTAATTCTTTTAAATGTATTAATGCAATATTGAACCGTAAACATGGTTTAGTCTTTTATTGGTAAATTGATCCAGTTCTGCTTTCAAACAAATATTTGATAGAGAAAAAATTACTGAAAAGACAAACAAATTTCCCGAACAAAAAGACTTCGGCCAACAAATTAATGAATGTGAACTTTTAAGAGAATTGGAGAAAGCTGCTTTTAAGGAGGAAGCATAAAGGGAACAAGCCGAAAGGGAGGAAGCCGAAAAGGAACGACTTATGCTCCAAGATGAAGAAGTATTGATAGAGATGGAGGAAGCTGCTCGTAGGGAGCAAGCTGAAAGGGAGAAAAAAGAACGTCATGATAGAAAATTCGATGTTTTGTATGCAAATTGGGAAGACAACAAATTTGAAGGTTCGTCTTCGTATGCTTACGACTCCAACAACTCTCAAACTTCGGATCACCCGGATTATATTTAGTTGTTTTAATCTATGTATTTTATTTTATTTATCGCGGTTTAATTTCCAATGCAATGTAGTCTATTTTCTTTCTGTAATGAATAAAATTTTGTCCACTACTTTGGTGTTTCATACTCTCAAATTAATATTACAAACTATACACTTTTTTTTTATAAGAGAAAAATGATGTAGTGGGGAATTTTTTATTTTTATTTATTATTATTTTTAAACAAACCAAACGAATACCTTTGTTTTGCACACAAATCAACTAGGTGACTTGGTCACCTTCATTTGCCTTGGAAGGCGAGATTCGCGCGTGACAAGGGAGGGTGTGCAAGGTGACTCGCGAGTGAGGGCAAAGTAAGGTGACTCGTTTTCTTTCCTTGCCTACCAACCTTAGTTCATGTGGTTTAGCCGGATTTTATGTTTAGTCCCCACTATATAAAAATTACTACAGACCTCGCCAATGTTTGGATTTCTAAAAGTTGCAGGTCCAAAATCCTAACAACGTTATTTTTTCTCGTTAACTCCGGCATGTGCCTTGAATATGAGGTCATTTCGCCTTTTGTTCTCTTTGGTTTCATCTTCTACCTATTTCATTCGACAAACACTTTCTTCAGCCACAAAGCAAACGACACTCCATGTATAATAATATACTTTTATGATCAACTTTCCTGCTAGTAACCACTTAAGGGTGGCCTAATAGCGAAAAAAGCTCATGATTATCATTCTAAAATGTGTGGTCTCGAGTTCAATTTCTATGTGCGATAAATCTTGAGTGGTGGCAAATCTTTGAAAAGGCGTTCACCGGTTTGAGTTTGTGTAGCGGTGCTTGAACCCCGTAGATTAGTAAGCGAAAAGGTAAAAAATTAGGTAAAATAAATAAATAAATGAAATAAAAAATCCTAGCAGTCTTTATTCCCGTCAACACCGAAATCATACAAATCACGATCCAAACTCAATCTTGTCCAATAATAATACAAGTATAAAAATCAGCACATAAAATCTGACAAATCACAATCACGAGTTTTATTTTGGGGGTGGGTTGGGGATGCAAGCAGAGCCTATCTCAACATTTAACTCATACAAAACCCTAAACGCAGGTGTTATCTCTCATTTCTTTTTTCACATTTTATATTTCTAATTGAACTAATTTTCTGCTTTTAGGGTCCTTAGTGTTTGCATTAGTTTCTGTAAATAAAACGACCAAATTTATGTCACTAGTAGTTTTTGTTTAGGCTTTTAAGTAGCTTATGATGAATAGTTAAATAGTTTGAGTGTTTGGATTAGCGTATGGTGGAATAATAGGCTTATTTTACCCACAAAAATGGTCTTAATCGTACCGAAACACTTGATTAGCTTATTTTGGCTATATAAGCTCATAACCCCTTTATAAAATCTAAAACAAAAAACCCCCCAAATAAGAGCTTACCAAAACCCCATAAATAAGCTCATAAGCTTATCTAAAAGGTTTAAATCCGCTGTGAACTCCTGTGCCCCCTTTTGGGTGCTGACTGACCCTTCCCTGAGGACCTTGCCCCCGGCGATGAACACCTTCCAGATACCACTAATGCAATGCCCCAATGGTAAATGAACTCATACTACAATAGTCTTTAAAAAAAAAAAAAAAAAACCCTTTGTCATCCTTTACCGTGTATTAGGCTTGACAACTAATCAAAAATATCAATTATAGTCAAATCATATTGCAAGACGGTAACGAGAGCTTTTAGGGTGGCCAGGGAAAGGGTTGGAAACGGTCACATGGACACCTGGGTTAGGCCGCATAAATCCGAGTCAAGGACTCACCCTCCCCGGGTAACCTAAACAGGGTAAACCTCATTTGTTCTTACGTATGAAACTGTTTTCGTTGGTAGGAAATGATAAGGTGGATTCCTCATTACTGTCAATTCATCAAAACTCAAGTAGATACCGTGTTCTTAAATTGTTTCACAAGACTTGTTCGAGTAGGAACCTTGTGCGTGACAAATATCTTATTATTTGACTTTTGAATGCCTCTGTTTGTCGGTCGATTATAGCAGCAGAAGATATTTTCAAAATTAACTTAATTGTCGTTGAACATGTTTACAATTCAGTTCTATTACTGATTTAGATGGAGACACTAGGTGGTTTGTTGAATATAGAGGCATAAAGGACATTCGTAGCTAGAGGAAAGTTATACTGGTTGGCTTTACTTCATTAAGCTCAAACAATGGCATTTCATATATGGAAATAGGACCGTAATAATTTTGTATCATTAGTTTTTGCTTTCATTGTTAATAAAACTTTATAAATTTGCAGCTTTTGTGGTAAAAAAAAGACGACATGATGAAGGTTTAGCAGCAAGACAAAGACAGGAAAAAAGATGAATTTTGAAATTCTGGTGGAGTTCACTTAAAGGATAGATTGGATACATGAATGATTGTTCTTATCAATCTAAATTGGGTAGAGAATGGGTTCTGAAAATGATAAGGAGATATTGCCTGATGATTCTATTTATGAAATCCTCTCGCGTGACACCCTAGCTGCTGTTAAAACCAGTACTTTGTCATCTAGATGGAGGTTTATCTGGACTAAAATGGAGTGTCTTGCTTTTTCAAGTGAGGATTTTCCTAATTTGCCCAAGTTCTCAAAATTTGTTAAACATGTTCTCTCTGGCCGCGATAATCAAACGGAAGTGTCTTCGGTGAAGCTTACTTTTCGTGAAATAGCTTTTGTCAAAAAAATTCTCTACTATGCATTCTCTCACAATATCCAACAACTGGATATTACATACTTGGTTGAAAGTGATGTTGAGTTTGCTCTATCTCTCTTTAGTTCTCAGACTCTCAAACATATTAATTTTAAAAGGGGTTATTGCGGTAGGAGATGTAATCAGAGAGGTTCCGTGACCCTTACATCCAGGTGGGAGGTCCCTGCTTTAACCACATTGCATCTTGATGGAATCATGTTGTCTCGTGACAATACTGATAATTTCAGTGGGCTTATCACCAAGTGTGTGAACTTGAAGAATCTCACCTTAACTAGCTGCAAAGTGGCGGGATCGGATAATATTGATTTCAATATTTCTCATTCCCAACTATCTAATCTCACTATTGACGAGGTACCCGGGTGTGTGGGATTGCTCAGTGTGGTTGCACCTGAACTCAAGAATCTCATTATTAAAAAACGTACAAATTCTTCAAGCAATATTATGATTTCTGCGCCTGATCTTACCTACTTGCTCCTTCAATGCTATGATTTTTTAAAGTTCTCTGCTAAAGATTTCCGTTCTTTGGAGAAGGCGGATATCTCTATTAAATTACCTCACTTGGAAGACCCTCAAAATATTTTTGGTCTTTTTCAACTTCTTCACAGTGTTAAAGATCTGACTCTTAACTTGGAAATTCTCGAGGTATGTAGCTATTGATTCCCAAAACATTAAAAAAGATTTAAGCAAAAATATAACTGGAATATTATGATTGTGTTGTAATTTTTGCAGCATCTTTCTTCATATGTGAAAATAATTTCGCATCAGCATTCTCCGCTTTCTAACTTAGAGAGTTTAAAGATTTCTCCATTATTGTTATATGAGCGGCAGCTTCCAAGGGAGATAGTAGTGTCTACCGAAGTCAAAAGCTATTTGCTAAATAGCTCTCCAGGGGCCACCTTCACGATCGTTTCACGCGAGGTATTTACATCATCTAGTATATTCTTATCTGCCACATCATACTTATAGTAGCAATTAGCAAGCGAAATATTTCTTCGTGTTAGGTATCAATTGTAGAGATATGATGTTACCTAGCTTCTTTTGTTTCATTTTATCACCTAAGTTCAAAATTTAGTTTGATGGTAACTTTTGGTATTTTGTATTTGTTTTGGTTTCATTTTTTGGAACCACGGTAAACGATGTAGGCATCTTCTTTTCGCTACAACTGTTCCATATGGCCCGGAAGCACATATGATATGGATGTCTTAAAAGCTTAGTTAGTATGCTGAACTTTACCTATAGTGTTCCCCTTGAGAGTAGGATCTTTTGCTCACGTGTTGGGTTATAAGGTACCTCATTTTCACCTGCCTATTGACATAGCCGAGCAGGTCTGACATTGGCGTTGGGTTATAAGGCACCACACTTGAAAGAAATGGATGTCAAACCTGTTTATAAGACGACCCAACTATCGTCTAGTCAGACACTATCCTAGATTCGTAGTGGGTATGCACTACTCTAATGGCTACAAAATGAGCCTAGCATTTTTTTGGGGATACTCATATTTTAACCTCTTTACCCAACATGTGAATTGTTATGATGTGAACTTCGTAAATAATTTCAGCAATGTATAAATTTTCCAATGTTTTTCTTAATATTATATTTGTAACGCCTTTTTCACGATATTTTATGGCGATTCCCATGTTAAACTTATTTTCCTTGATTTCAAGTAATGTACTTTCACTTTTCCACCATTTTCTGCAAAATGATAAAATACCTTTAGATATTTTTTCTCGAAATAGAGGTTGCATAAAATGCTTCTAAAAGAAAGGAAGTTGCGTAAAATGAACGGGCATAAAACTGATGATTGGTGTCAATTTCTATTATGTACTTTGTAACTCTTCTGGGAAGGCAAAATTAGCTTACAAATTGTGAAGTTGATATATTTGTTTTCACAATGAGAATTGTTATTCCGCCCCTTATTTTTGACAAAATCAAGCCAACTATGACAAACATTTATACGAGAAAATAATATCATCATATCATCAGTGTCTACTTATGTTCTACTGTATCATGCAGGAGATTATAGTAGAGAGGAATGCCACATATGCAAAAAAACGTATGGCCGAACTACAAGTGCGTCTAGAGCAAGAGAAAGCTGATATCGAGACCAACAGGGCTCATACTGAGCAAGAGAATGTACCGATGGAGAGCCACAATGCACTAGATGAGAACGAACTGCAGATTGAGGTAAACGTGGAACATATCAATAGCTGTTGGGAAAGTTTAAATGTACAGATTAAGCAAGGGAAAAAGAAGATTGATGGCATCGTTTGTGTGTTGCGCGACATTAAAAAATTGATGACAAAGCTGCCAGCATCAAACAGGGCAGAGATGCAACCGTGTTTTTCTAGTCTGTGTGCAGAAGCTAACATTGTCATGAGTAAGATAAGAGATTCCATGAAGATCCAATTAGATGAGAATCAAAACCGTTTAAATGTCTGCGTTCATGAACTTACTGAAACATTGCAGTCGTCTTCTTAGCAAATTGTAAGTTCTTGATTTCCCTTGCGCTCACAAGTGATAAGCGTAAGCAAAATGTAACTGGCTGTGCATATTTTTTCTCTTGTTTTGATTTCAGGTCCAGCTGCTTCTTTTTTGTGTTACCACAATGCTCGTGCAACTTGGAATGTTAATTTATAAACTTGTGCCGCTTATGGACTCAACTACTCAAGGGACATGTGTTATTGCGGTCATCATGCAAAGTCCAGATGATTTTGGGTTTGTAATTTTGTAATATCCTCTATGCATTGATGTTTCCTAGCAGGATTAATTAGTAGGGCTGTAAACGAACCGGACGAACACGAACGGAGCCTTGTTCATGTTCGTTCATTTAATTTTAACCGGACAAATAAACGAACACGAACGTTTATTCGGACGAATTTTCTTGTTCATGTTCGTTTATTAAAAAAATGAGTTGTTCATGTTCGTTTATGTTCGTTTATTAAGACACTAAACGAACGATAAATGAACGAACATAAATGAACATAGACAAAAAAACATAAACTTTACTAATCTATGCACGATATATTGTTTTATATGCGTTGTTTATTTAAACAAACCAATTTTAAAATTATACAATTAAAATATATGATATACGAATATCAAATAAATAAATAAATATAAACGAACGTTAACGAACGCATAATCGAACGTTCACGAACATAAATGAACGGACGCGACTTTTGTTCATGTTCGTTCATTTAACTAAACGAACGTAAAATATGGTTCATGTTCGTTCATTTAATAAATAAACGAACATAAACGAACTTTTACCGAACGGTTCGTGAAATGTTCACCGAACGCTCGATTCATTTACTGTTACTATTAATTAGGCATGGGATTGGAAAAGCTGTTTTGTGTCATCTTTGAATCTGCCAACTATTCTTACCACCTGTGCAAGTTAATGTTATCATAATTATGTGTATATATATATCTATTACTTGCACTATCATAAAATTCTACAAAAACAATACCCAATCCCGACGGAGCGAAATACGGGGGAGATGAGATGTAGACAGTCACACCCCTACCCGAAGGTAAAAGGAGTGCTTTCAGAAAGACCTCTAGCACTATCTTAAAATTCTCTCTTTTTAAATTTTATGGGTATTTGGTTTTGGAACCGGCGGATCCAAACCGATGGATTCGAGATATAAACCGAAACCATTTGGTCTGGACCGCTTCGGTTCTTCTAGGTTTTGGTTCTGGCCCGGTTCTTCAGTTCTTATTTTTGTGCTACACGTCTACCCACACAAAGATATGATATGTGACAAGCACCAACTTTAGCAACAATACCTCTGTAAGGTGATTTTTCCACTTTTTACTTGGTGATCTCTTCTTGAGCCAGCTCTTTACGTTGTCTAGCAACCTCAAGCATTCTCGAGTAATTTGTCACGTACTTGTTGCTCACACAAGCACGCCACTTTTTAGGTAACCATTTAGACAAATCACTACCATCTCTCACGGTGTATGTAGAAAACATTCGACTAATCTGTCAGAACAAAATGTCTTTGGACTTGAGAGAAACCATAGTCTAGTTCAGTTGCGAGCCAAAAACACGAGAATTATGCTTCCATAAGCACGAGAATTAGCTTAGTTCAGTTGCATCTTTTGTGTTTGTTGAACATCACCCGTCTTCTACTATTATGTTACCTGATATTTTCTGTTCGCATCGACACTTGAAAATATCATTTTCGCAGACACAAGTACGCAACATTGTCACGCATCAAACGATATGAAAGTACCTTGGGAAAAAAACCACAGCTTTGTGACAAAATTCATGACATAAACATATTGTCATTGTAAACAGATCTTATTTACCTGTTTATAAACTTTATATTATATAACAAACATGATAATGAATCGCTCAACGCCTTATATGTTACACAATAATATACATCTCTTCAATGCATCCCGATAAATTAAGCATGCATAAATAAACTCTTAACCCATTTGGGAATTTTTTAAAAAGACCCGGAAAACCTTATTTTCCGCCCATTTTACGCTTCCAGGGAACCAAATCGGCATATGTGATATGTTTGATGTTTGGTAGGAGGATCACAGAATGTGTTCGCATTTGCTCATTTGTTGCAAAAGTGCGATAGCTTTCCTTTGAGCTCTACTTGTTCCAGATTTACTCAACTCCACCAAGTGATCATAAACACCATACTGAAGTGCGGCCAATATCAAACAAGAATTATTCAACCCGAGTTCAAGAAGAACCGCAGTGGCACACTCCTTGTTCTTAGGGGTCCCATCTTTCACAAATCCAACAAGCGTCTCAATAACTGATAACCTTCCTATACCACTTTGCCCTTCGGGCTGTTTTGCAAGAAGTGACAGAATCGAAAGAGCCTCATCAACCATCCCTAATGACTTCTCTTTCAAAAGATGAAGCAATGGCTCAATGATCCCTGCTTTAATAGCTCGAGATTTATTTGATTGGTTCAATGACAGATTAAACAACGCTGTTGCAGCATCTTTTTTGCCTCTAACTGTCCCGTTTTGTAACAGTTTGACTAGCGGTGGAATCCCTTTTAAGGAACCAATCATCACTTTGTTTTCGTGTAACATCGATAGGCTAAACAATGTAGCAGCAGAATTTTCTCTTGCTTCATCTGTCCCGTTCTGAAGAACTTCAATAACAGCGGGAATAGCCCCTTCTCGTGCTATAAGTCTCTTATTCGCTTCATCAAGTGACAAATTCAACAACGCGGTGACTGAGTGCTCTTTAATTTTCCAATTGTGGGAATACAAAAGTTTGACCAATGGTGGAATTGCTCCACAATTAGCAATCAAGATTCTGTTTTCAGGATTTTCTTTTGACAACATTCTGATCTTCTCAACAGCTTCACTTTGTGTACTGAGTTGACTTGACGACATATTTTGAACTAATGAAGAAACCTCGTTTATGAAAGTGTTCTGGCTTTCTGACATTGAGTAAGTTTCCTTTTTTGGTAACTCAAAGTTGTTCTTTTCACACCATTGAAGAATGAGATTACGAAGCGCAAAGTTAGGAGCTAGTGATACGTGACTTAACGTTTCACCAGTTTTGGGGCATGTTCGATGATTAGAAGTCAACCATTTATGGATGTTTTCTCTTTCATATGTCTGCAAAAATATGCAACAAATGAGCTTAGATTCTAAACTCAAAACAACACTCTTTGTCCCAAAATAATTGTCCAAAAACGAAAAACATGCAGTATTAAGGGGAAAGGTTAAAACGGGAAATTTGGTAAGTTACAAATTCACTTTTGAAAATGAACTGTTATGTTGAGACGTAGAGAGTAATAAACAACAGATGACCATGAACGGTAGTCAGCACATAATAGGAAAAATGTACCTGTCCAGTAGCGATAATAACAGGATCAGTCATGATCTCAAGCGATATTGGACAAAGAAACTCATGAGGAATTAGCATAGATCGACACCTTTCCAAACATCTTAAAGTTGGTGAATCATCAAGAACCTTAGCAGCACCATTATCCTCATCAAAACCCGCAACTTGTTTGAATTTCTTTAAAAGATCCACTATTTGTTCGGTGCTCTCTACATGTTTTGTGTTACCTCTTTCTTTAACGAGCTTTTTAACTGCTACTGTCTCGATTTCCAAGTCTCCAATGGCATATAAATCAAGTCTTTTTGCTAGTCTTTCTAATATTGCAATATCCGCGTTTCTTTCATCATTTTTTGAGAAAATAATCATCATGTCCATGGCTAGTTCTATGTCTAACGTATCCTCCCTTCGCTTTGCTCCTTGTAGCTGCTTCCGAAGTAACTCGATCTACAATTAACAAAAATAAAATACTGAGACCCTCATACATTTTAAACAAAATAAAAAATCGGTATATAGTTCTTTTCAACCTCAGATACCTTTGACACTATATTAAATACTAAAAAATGCTGTTAAAGCATAGAAAATTTCATCATTGATTATGTCGACTAGACAAATAAAGCCATGTCCGGTTGCGTTTAGAAGTAATAAGTTTGACCTTAAAAGTCAAACCTCAGCATTTTTTCTTTACAAGAAAGTAAAAACAGATAACTTAATTGAGACTTTACTGAATGCTACAACAAGCTAAATGATATTTACGCGTCCATTAATGGTTGATTGTTGCTATACTCTAAAATTTCATGTTCTATTTCCCAAAGTCAAACTAGCAAGATTTAAGCTGCAATTTGATAGAAACCGTATACTATATTTTTAAGCCAACTTGCCAATATTAATCTTTGAAATGCATCTAAATAACAATTAACATGGTATTCTGTTGTGTTATATAATAATGTAAATAACTTCCAAAGTCGGAAAATAGCCTGTTTGACTGCTAAAAGTCAGAAGCCCAAATCTTTGGATCACCAGAGTTGCATGTGCAAATGAACATGTAAGTGTTCCAGTTTTGCCCCAAATAATACCATCAATAAAATAATAAACCTGTACAAAATGCGTGTTACAACGCATATAAGATATATTGCACGTTATTTGATTTCTTATTCCAACCATTTTCATAGGAGTATCTTAAATATACATAAACAAATATTTACCAGATGTTCATTTCTTAATACTATAATTCATTTGGTACCATGTTTGAATACACCATGACCCGAAAGCAAACTACTAGCCAAACAAAACGAACCCGGAAGTGGTTAACAAAGCAATGTGGTTCGGTTTTAGTTCAAAAATTTGGCCATTTAGAGGTATCGAGGTTCGTTCATATCTTCTTTAAATGCCAACTAACTTTTCTATATTGGAACACAACTTTAACTACTAACCAAACCTAAAGACCTATTACAACATGTGGCTAGAAATCGAACCGCGCACACCCCTAGTTGTTCATCACAATTTTACTAACAATAAAACCAATCCAAAATATAAGGGTAAAAAAATCTTACTTGTTCTAGCACCTCTTCAGATATCCCAAGTTCTTGATACATTAATCCATCTAAAGCTTCACTCAACTTATCATACACACTATGAAATCTACTCATCATTGCATCACTCTCCATTGCCTGAAAAACAATACCAACATCCAAAAAAACACATTTTAGTACTTTCCTTAAATACCCTTTTGAGATCTTCAAACAAAACTAGTAATACAAAGTAAAAACTAACCAAAAAGATCTTGCTGCCAAAGTTGCAATGCTTTAAGAGCTTCTTAGCAGAAAGTAGGGCCTTCCTCAAATGAGCAAAAGAGTGAAATGCACTTATGGGCAATGATTCATTCATTTCTTTAGTTTCTTCCAAAAGTGGGATCAAAAGCTTTAATCTTCTAACAAGCTTCAAGCATTCTTTTCTTTGAGTTCTTCTAAAACACATGTAGGATCCAACTTGCTCTATCATTTGCATCATTTCTGATATCATGTCAACTTCATCATGATCACCACCTTCATTCTTTTTTAATATTTCCATCTTTGCACTTCAAGAACCAAGATTTAAGATTCAAGTTTTGAGCCTTAAAAAGAGAATGAATATAATGCTTTAAAACCAAACTTTCGAGGAAAGTGGGCTTTTTTATATTGTTAATATGTGAAAAAAAAATTATGAAAAAATATATGTAGGATAAGGAGGTGAGTGAAAGTTAAGGCACTAGTAAATGGCGACCCCATTAAAATATCTTTTTTTAATATTTATCATAAACCTCATTTTCAACTTTTTTTTTCTTGTGTGAAATTTGGAATCTTGTTGTAAGTTTATTTATTTATTTATGAAATTCCAAGAGAATATATATAGTTAGGTCATACGTGTTTAGATAAGTGAATGTGCTACAAAAGTTTAAGTAGGTATACTCAGTTTAAATAATATTTGTGACAATGCTGATTGATTGTGATTTTTGTTTTGGTCACACGTTAGCTAGGACACAAACTCATGTCATCAAGGTGGTTTATTGGTAAAGCATAATAATATCTTTGAGGGCTAAGGTTCAAGTTTGAAAATGAGTCAAAACGGTTGCACGTATATTTTGAAGAGAATGTGTGCGTACATCTGAGTTAAAGAAATGTGCCACAAAAAAAACTTGAAGAAGAAAAAACAATTCATTCGTTAATGATCAAGTGTTGACATAAGCTAGGACACAAGTGTTGACAAACATTAAAAAGTTGTAATTAGAATAAACATACCACTCTATTATTGTTTTTAATAATCAATCACATACGTAACATAGCATATAACAAAAAAGAGAAGTGTTATACTTACAAAAGTTTTACAAAAAAAATCTCACACCTATAGATGTCAATGAAATATAAAGGGTAATATTACACTATATAACGATCCAAGCCCGAATGTGGGTTGGGTAAATTGTGGTTTTCAGTATATTCTATGTAATGCACTATAAATGTATATCAATAATAAAATACTTTTTACAGGGTTTGTATTGTTTAACATGGTATCAGACCGGGTTTGATTATCAGACCTAAGTGATTACGTTGAGCCGCCTCCTCTAAACCACCATCACAAGCCCTTGTCACCACCCTTTTATTCCTTATAAAAAAAAGTTCAATTTTTTGGTTAAAACTTTAGTTGCTTACTGTTTCGGCCGTAATTTTTTTGCCGATTGTTGTTAACTGACACGGTCAACGCCATTCTCTTTATTTTTCAATTCTGCACAAAACTCAACTTGAATCACCTCTGTCGACCACCAGATGGCGGCCATGCCGCTTGTTGAAGTTGATTAGTGAAAAAGTTTTGTTTTTTTTTTTTTTTTTTTCGTTGCGTGATGAAGATTAATCTTCTCTTGCTTTCGGATGTCGTCATCTAAATTAATTATTTGCTTTACTTTTTTTCCTTTGCTACCGCTTTATTTTACTTTTGCTGCTGCAGATGAAGATTTGTCTCTGCTTGTTGTCGAACGTCTTCATCAACAAAACTTTCATTGCTTAATGTTTATTTAGTCTACTAATTCAATCCGATCTTTCGCGATTTCGCTTCTCGAATTGTGAAGAATTACTAAACTATATAACAGCCCAAGCCCGAATGTGAGTTGAATACATTAGTGTTTCAGTATCTTTTATATAATGCACTATAAATGCATACCAATAATAAAATACTTGTTACATATTTACACTGTCTAACATGAAAAAGATTTTGTTAATGTGATTGATGCTACATTTGATACATGTATACGCTAATAATTTCTCTAAATTTTTTTATGGGTATAATGATGATGACATGTAATACAACTTTTTTACACACTTGAGTGTTTATATAAAGTAAAAGTCTCATATAGTAGTACTATAATTTTAAGCTTTTAACATGCTTGGACCAAGTGCTATACTACTGACCGAAAGTTCATGGAAAAGTGGAATTAATTTGCAAACTTTCAATCTATCTTGGGAAATGGTCAAATGGACATACTCGACCAGATCTCTTAACAGTATATAACTGGAATTTGAGAAGAAACAAAAACAATGATATCTCAAACAAATACATATATAAGGAGTTAATTATTTAATTTGTAAACTAAAGAACTAAACCATTTGCTGTACTGTAAACTGCTGATCACATGTACATATATTCCATTGAATAAAATATCTTCTGTCGACGTAAATAATGTAAAATGAATGAGTCGCTACATTGAAGTCCACGTACCCATATAAATTACCAAAAATCCTTTTATAAATCGTCTTTCTTATTCTTCTACACTTATATGTTAATTATCTGTAAACTCATAAAAGACACCTACTATTTAATCGGTCACTGTTAAATGATCAATACGTAACAATAGGAAGATGAGTAACGAAATTTAACAATTCTCGATAATTTTAACTGCATTTTTCTTTTGTAGACAAAGATTTTCTAATGTACTATTTAAATGATGAAAAATGATTTGTAGGCCTAAGTAATGGACCTAAAAAGAGACCTACAAATGTGATTGGTGTATTTCAAAAATGATTGGTGAATATGAGGAGAGAGAAAATGATGTATTTCAAAAATTGAATATGTAAATGAGTTAGGTCTATTTGTAGGTTTAATTAGTAGGCTTATTTATCGTAACTCTTAAATGATTTTCATCGATGATTCATAGGTTTAAACTTACGTATGTCACAAGAGGTATCATGTTCAAACTCTAATACAACTTTTACCGCTAGTTAATGAAATGGTCATAAACGATCATGTTAATCTTAGTTACACAACGTACCGGTTGAAAGCAAAGAAACTAGAACACCAAGGCCGCCATACTTTTTAGAAGCTAGACTTTATTCCAACTAATCATTGCCATTTTCTTTCCAAACCATCGAAACCGTTAAAAAAATCATTCGAATCGATTCCATGGTATTAAGCACTCTCATAAGAAATTTGAAAATAGACATATGATATAACGGAATAGAACCTAAGATTGATTTAATTAAAGTAAGACGACCTCCTATTGAAAGAGTCATGAGCTTCCACTTAGATAACCGAGAAGATACCTTATATATGACTTCATCCCAAAAATTAATTTTAAACATAACACCGCCAACTTTAACTCCAAGGTGAATGTTCCTACTAGATAAGTAAACGTTATTCCTATTAAGTTCAATGTTTTTGCTTGGAGAGCTCGTTTGGACAACCTTCCTACCCGTTTGAATTTATCTCTTAGAGGAGTGGATATTCCTTTCATTTTTTGCCCTTTATATAACATCTCGGTGAAGTCTCTTTCTCATCTCCGTTTTTCTTGCTCTTTGGCTCGACGGCTAAGGAGAAAAGTTTTACGTTGGGGGGAGCTTGAAGACTTTGAAATTGATTCTTATGAAGAATGGTTGTTGTGGTTCAATAATATTCGGCTCTCTAAGGGTGTTAAGGTGATTTTCGAAGGTGTTAATTATGTAATGTGGTAGTTAATTTGGAGGTTTAGGACTCTTGTCCTTTTCGGTGAGTCTTAACCTCGTAGAGAGCTTCTCTTTGATGATTTAGTTCATTTATCATTCATTTGGTGTTCTAGTTGATGTAAAGCTAAATTCAATTGGGTTTACTTGGATGAAAAATCCTAGTACCTTTAATTGTAATTTTTTCTAGCTCTTTGCTAGTTTTAATAAAACCGATGTTCAAAAAAGAGTCGTAAACTCTTCTAATCCTTCCAAAGTAACTAGAACAAAAATAACTTTATTTGTTTAAACATTTTATCCAGAATATATATGTACGTTACTGAGTGCTAAGTATATGCCAATTCTCGTGTGTTGGGCTGATATGGAAACTATCAACAGTGATGCCAAATCTTGTCTCGATGTGGTTATTCAAACAATAAATTGGGTCATTTGGAGATACAGAAATCGTATTTGCTTTGATTTAAGACCTCCAAGAAAAAATACTCTCTTAGAAAAAATCAAGGTATTATCTCACTCGTGGATCCTTCACCAGAATAAAAAAAAAAAAATTAATATGGATTGGTTTGTATGGATAAGTGATCCTATACTTCTTGTACTAATACTTTGTTATTCTTTATCCGAACTTTTCTTTAGTTTTTAATATAATTCTTAGTTTAAAACATAAAAAAACATAAATAATAATAATAAATAAATCCAAGAGATATAATGTCAAATATATATATAAATAAACTTAAGAAAATAAAAATAAATAAATAGATAATAATAATAATAATAATAATAATAATAATAATAATAAATAAATAAATAAATCCAACAGATATAATGTCACATATCTTATTCTATATATATTAAGCATGGGAGGAAAGTTCTTCTACGAACTAGCTCCCATTAAATCTTAAGTTTACTAAAATGGCAAAATGGTCCTCACCATTAATTGTTATGTTTACCAAAATGGCAAAAATAGTCCCTCAAGTTTAGTTATCATGCAAACCAAGTCCTTTGTAAAATTCACGCTCTACAATGTCATTGCGTCGCTTGTGGTTTCACATTCGTTAATATATAAAAACCATCTTAACGGCCCTCCCAGATTTTATGTTGAAGCTCCGCCATTGCATGAGTTAATATAATACAACTACATTCGAACGAAGATGTAACTTTAGTTATTCTTTTTATGGATTGTTTAACCAATGGCCTAAGGGCATTGGTTAATAAGGGTATGGACCCACAAAAAAGGACTAAAAAAATGTTTTTTAATTTAAAAAGTGTACTTTGTGAGTGGGTCGTTGAGTTATTTTGTAAGAGTTCATGCCTTCTTAACCAATGCCCTTAAGGCCTTGGTTAGACAATCTCTTTTTTTTTTTTTTTAGGAGTTGGCTGGATCCTTTGGAGGAGGTAGGGTAAGGGGGACAAAATGGTAGTGTAATTACACGGTTTATGCGGGCTCCTAAAAAGGAAAGTGAGGTTGGAATTGAAACAGGACCCTTTCATACGCGTTTTTTTTTTTCATATGGCCCATCTTACTTTTTTTAGCAAGGGACATATGCTCCATCCATATTCATTTACAACCATTTTACATGTTACATGTGATTTGTTATGTACCCGATAATAACATGATATGTGCTACATTTGTCCCCATAAGTTTTGTACATGCAAATGCCATATCCTATTTGGATCATGTTTGGATTAAAATGACAACCATTATTCATGACTACTCTAGAAACTACAAAATAAAATTTAAAGGTTATGGTTTGATGCATGATATAAAAAATAGACTTATGATTAAATGAGAAGAAATCTTAAAATAAAAAAGATGAGAAATGATTATAATCGCGACAAATGCATTGACTTGAATTAGATACATCCCTAATCTTTTGGATGCATTCTAATATATTTTTTAGCTAAAAATTTGAATCATATACATATATCATATGCATTTCATCAAGTTAGGTGAATCTATGTATTTTTCATTATCTGCGAGTCAAATTTGTTGCAAGTACTACTTTACATCGTTTTCACTTAAAAATCATTTTTGAAACTAATTGGGATGCATCTAAATAAATAAAGATGCATCAAATTTAAGTCAAGCCATCTCAAATACATGTTATGTTATTTCTCATTCTTTTCATTTTAATTTTTTTTTTACTAGATCCTTCCACATAAAAAGATTATATTATTCGAAAATGATAATAGCTTACAACACTAATCATTTCACTAGTGGACTAAAGAAATGACTTTAAGCCAACTTTCTTCATGGTAAATGAACTAACGATTGCATAAACAAGGTATATGAACCACGTATGTGTTGAGCATTCACTAGTTTGGGAAACAATCGCCCACTACTATTGACACATTAGCTTTCTTTATTGACTTTTACCCTGCTACTGTTTCATCATCACCATTAACCCAACCACTTTCACACTTATTTGAGGTTGATCGGTTTATTATGATGTCGGCACAATGCTTACACCCAGCATTACACGACACCGAATGCTTGCTCTTATGCCTGATTCGTATTGCACAATCATACAGATAATTACCTGAAAATATATCTAACTTTCTATTTTTCCGAGTTTTGTGTAACCAACTTATATTTTTGCTATTGTATACCTAATATAAACTTTTGAATTTCGGTATTTGTGTGTATATTGGTCATGTATAATTACCATTTTACCCTTCGCTATCAATAGGGTGGTTAAAAACGTAAGGGTAAAATGGTTATAAAATACACAAAAATAATATCAAAATTCAGAAGTTTAAGTAGAGGATAGCCAAAATAATAATAATAATAATAAAAAAAAAAAAATTTAAGATTATGGCTACAAAACACCTGAAAAAATGACAAGTTAATTACATTTTTAGATAATTATTTCCGCAATCACATCACCTATAAATATTTAACTATCTTGCATGGGAGTTGATTTATGCACTCAAAATGATTAAGCATTTTCAATTGTGAGTGTTTGGACAATTATACCTCGCATTATTTTTAGTTATGTTTATCCCGAAGGGTATAATGTCCAAACACTCACAATTGAGTGTCCCAATCATTATTGAGAGTGTACAAATCATCTCCCATCTTGCATAGTTTACAACTATCATAAAAAAGAAAAAAGAAAAAAAAGTATCTGACACATAGTAATAGCATTTAGAAAAAAGTGCATATCTAAAAATTACATCATGATTAGATGTTGTTTTGGACATAGTCATGAATCATGATTGCATTATTACAAAATAGTACAGGTCGAATTTTTATAGCTTAGGTGTTATTTGTTTTTTAAGAGGCTCTGAATCTGAATCTGAATCACTCATGTTTGAATCGCATATTTGTTTGCTCGTACTAATTTTTTTTGGTTTTTTTGTTAGAGCAAGCGATAAGAGATTCATACACCCTCTCAAGTCTGACCATTAAAATCTTATCGCTTCTTAACGCTGCGAGAACGAGGAAAAAAAGCGGTCGAACGACCAAAATGTCGACCGCGTCGAACTGTTCGGATTAAGAGGTCATAGAGCCTCTTTATGAAAAACAAACACCACCATAGACCTATAAAAACAGATTATAAAATAAAGAGAAAATAGTCTAAAAATGCATTCAATTTGACACTTTTTCTTTTTGTAGGCATTAAACTTTTAATTTTCCTATTGTAGCATCTAACTTTCATAAATTTTCTATTATAGCATTCAACTTTCTTAATCATCTTATTGTATTGTTTGAGCAAATATTCGTAGATGCTCTTCAACCCTAAGCTTCAGGAGACTCCGCGGTAGCTCCTTCTTCTTGTAGGCTGAAATAAGAGAGAACACCGTTAGCTCGCCTCGGGTTTTTAGTCCGAGACCAAGCTCCGGCGTGAGAGTAAGTACTTGGTATAAGTGAATGATAAATAATAAGTGATAAGTAAAGAGGAGTAAGGGTAGAGAAGTCTCATCGGAGTATGTGTGTGGGAAAAAGGTCCTCGCTCATGTGTGTAAACCATTCCTTTTATACTACTCGAGATTAGCTCCACGACATATCTCTTGTGGAAGCTAAGTTGTCTTTAGGGAAGCACATATAGTACCGACGAGCACCAGGCTTGGTCCTCGGGGTCAAAGTTGTCTTCATGCTAGTTGTGGACCAGACGCCTGTGCCATTCGTACATCATCGTACAATGTGTGTCAGTTGTCAGCGTACTAGTTCTGATGGAGATAATGTTCTACCTCCTGAGTAGACACATTCTCCTGAGTAGACAATGCTTCCTGAGTAGACATTGCCTCCTGAGTAGACATGTTCTCCTGAGTAGACAATGCCTCCTGAGTAGACATGTTCTCCTGAGTAGACAATGCCTCCTGAGTAGACATGTTCTCCTGAGTAGACAATGCCTCCTGAGTAGACATTGCTCTCCTAAGCAAACAATGCTCTCTTGGGCAGACATTGCTCTCCTAAGTAGATATTGCTCTCATGAGCAAACATTGCTATCTGAGGCATAATGCTCTCCCGAGCGAACAACTCTCCCGAGTAAACATTGGTCTCTGACGGCATGACTCACATGAGCGCACAATTCTCTGACGAGACATTGCTCACGAGCGAGCACAAACTCACACCGAGCGAGCATTGCCACCCGAAAGGCACATCTCACCCGAAAGGCATACCACTTTGAGCGAAAGCGCATGCTCTCATGGGTCGACAAATCTCTCCGAGCGATACAATGCCTCATCATAGATTGGTTTTGTCTTAGAAACATTTGAGTTAATTGTGATTGTCTCCTCCGGAGTATCCGGAGGAGGACATACCTCATCATGTCCCCCAGTCTAGTATCAATGTATTGTCAAAGAGTTGGTACTAGACTTAAAAGAAAAAAGGTTGTCTGGTTTGGAGGCCAAAATTGCCAAAGAGTTGGTACTCTCGAGAATTTTTTCTATCTGTTTGAATGTCTCGATCAAGGATGAAAGAATTTCGAAGAATACCATTAAATTTTGAAGTTTGATACAAGAGTGGGTCACTACCATACCACTTCACCTTTATTAAAAGACATGGCTATCCCTGTGCCTACTCTGGAGGAGATAATTGCCACTTGATCTGATCACAAATTGGTTGCAAAGGCAAAGGGATCGACCAAGCGAAAATCCTCTACTAAGTCGCAAGAGCCTTCTGATGCAACCAAAAAGGGGAGGTTGACCAAGTAAGGCTCCCAATCAGACTCTAGTGAGCCCTCGAATGAAGAAGGTGCTGAGATTGATGATATACTTTTCATTCATAGTCGTACAAGTGTTCGGGGTGCGACGATAAGAATATCGATTCGGTTGGCGATTCCCGTCCGGTAATTCATATCGTATTTTGGTGATGAATTGTACGCCATGTCTCCATAGTCAAAACTAGAGTCGAATCCACTTCCAGTAATGTTCCTTATGTTGTCAATTGCGAGTCGTGTCGATATTGTGCCTCTATGTCGAGTTTCGAGCTAATTAGAGGTTGCTCGTTCATCCAAAGGTTTCGCTCGGAGGATAAGTGATTTTTCGGACACAATAATAGTTTTGGACCAAGTGCCTCATCATGTCCCCCGCCTAGTTCTAACGTATTGCTAAAGAGTTGGTACTAGACTGGAATGTCGCGACCATTTCACACAAGTGCCTTGTTTTGAGGCCCAATGCAACTCAAAAAGGCTCATTGTTTATCTATCCGCTGAGTACCTCGTTAGGATATAACATCATAAACCGAAGGGTTTCGTTCGGATCTTATCTTGATCGGAGTTTTCGATTTGTGAGTTCCATTGGTGTTTCGTTAAGAGGTCTTCATCGAAGGCCATACCAAGGGTTTTGATCAAAGGTCTTAACCTTTAAGTTTTTATTTAAGGTTTTTCTGTCACTAACACAGGCTTTCTTGATCAGGGATCTCGATCGGGGATCACCCAAAGAGTTTCAATCGGAGTATCCTTAGCCCGAGGGGGTTTCATCCAGAGGCCCATTTAGAAGGACCGTTGGTGATGTTTGTTTATATATTAAGGATTTTACTATGTGTTCTCATTAAGAGTTATTTGAATAAACCATAGCCCACTCATTTAGTGTTCACATTCAGACTTCTCACTCGGAGGTCTCGACGGGGTTAGTTTATGAAACAATAGGATTCCCATCGGAGGTTTTGATTAGCTTGCCTCTATCGGAGGTTCCACTAGTTGTGCTTGTTCCGATTGGAGGTTTGAGAATTTCCCTCGGAGGGTTTGTTGTCTCAATCGGAGCTTTGGGAGACGTGGTGTCTCATTCGGAGGTTGTTTGGGATGGGTGAGCCTCGATCGGAGTTTTTGGGTGAGCCATGTCTCGATCGGAGTTTTCTAGGCGTGAATCGATCGGAGTTTGGTTTGGCTCGTCCGGAGTTTTGGTTTCGATCGAATTTTGGGCGCGACTCGTTCGGAGTTTGGTTTGGCTCGTCCGGAGTTTGGTTTGGCTTGTTCGGAGTTTGGTTTGGCTCGTCCGGAGTTTGGTTTCGATTGGAGTTTGAGCGCGACTCGTCCGGAGTTAATAATATATTTTTCTGTTTATTCCGAATCGTTTTTCTTTTTTGAATAGTATTCCAAAGTTTCTATTCGGGTGAGTTGTTTCAAAAGGAGTTTTAAGCTAGTGTGTCTTGATCGGAGTCTAGGAAGACTTTGCCTTGATCAAAGTTTTGGGGAAATACAAGTCCGGATCGGAGGTCACCTCAAGAGTTTCAATTGTTGTATCCCTAGCCCAAAGGAATTTTGTTTGGAGCTAGCATCACAAACTCGTTCGGAGCTTTTATTCACTAGCATGTGCAACTATGAGTATTTATAACTTCATGCTTGTGCCCTCTTGGGATGGTACCCAGGTAAGTGAGGAACCATATGATCAAGACACCAACATTTTACAATGATTTGTTGATCGAACCACATCACCTGCTCCAGAGGGAGAAACTATCCTTGAGCCTACTATGGAGGAGATCATTGCCACCCGAGGTGACTCTGGGTGGTTGCAAAGGCTAAAAACACGGCTAAGCGAAAAGCCTCTACTCAGCCGGAGGTAACTACCGATGCAACCAAAACAAAGGAAAGGTGGCCAAGAAGAACTCCAGGGTAGGTCAAGTGAACAAAATGTTGAAAATGAGAATGATAAAGGCAAAGGCGATGAGAATTTAGATGATCATTGATCGAGTGTGGATTCTGATGCTTACTTTGACGCATAACATGTTGAGAGCGATCAAGAAAATACCGGAGGGACTAACAAGACCAAACTCGTAAATGTAATCCATCTCAAGTCTATTGATCAGGGGACACGGCTAGAGGTGAGTGCTCCTCCCATTATTCCTCTAGACCAAGCATCTTTTGGTCCCGACCACACCGAATCCTCCATGACTCGAATAATATCACTAATGTACCTTTCTATGGAGTTCAAGGTATTTCATGATTGTCCTTTTTTACTTTAGTCACTATTTCTACTTCATGTTTTCCTAAGTCTCTTTTTAGGTAACGAAACAATCACTCAACCTCAAGATACTGAGATGGATATGCAACATTAGAGTGTGGGAGAGAGGACTCAGCCTCAGAGCAGCCACTCACGGTCATGGTATCGATATAGGTGCTCAGCCTCAGGGTGTCTGGAAAAATTTTCATCGGCATGACACCAATGAAGACATGTATCATCCTGATATTGCTTGAAGTGAGAATTTTGATGGTGTTAGGTCAGATAAAGATGAACTCGCTGACAAAGATGATAATGAGAACACTGGGTTTTATTATCATGCCAAAGTAGGAGATACCACTAGAGACACAATTTACAAGGAGATTTTTTCCTCCGCTCCTGGTCCCTACATCATGCCATATCTTTATGATGCAGGTTTAAGCAGCAATCCTCCCAAATATATGAGGGATGAGTGGGATAAAGCTCATGTTGTAAAATGTGGACTTTTGAATAAAAACTCTTCAAGGATCCTAAGTTATGAAAGGCTATCAATGATCGAGTACTTACACCGACATGTATAAAGAAGAAACGACTTTACGATCCAAGAGCTCTCTCGAGAGTTTGATGTTCCAGCTTTCTAATAAGTAGTTAGTTTAGTTTCTAACTTATCACTTTATTTTGGTGAAAGAGGTATGTGGTGTACCGAGGACCTTTCAAGGTTACTCCAAGCTTGGGTATATCGATCGTGAAGTGCTCACGGCGGACCTGTGGTCATACCCTATCCCAAGCCCTCATGTTTTTTTATTTGAACATTAGTTTATTTTGTATAGTTCCAAATCATTATAAGGTCATTGGCTACATGCGCAAGCATACCCCAACATCTAGATAAATACACACTACAACATATACCGATGCAATGCCCAAAGTTTTTACCCAAGCTACCGATGCAACGCTGGTTCGGTGTTCGTGTGATTTAATCAGTGCAATGAACCAGCTTGTGTGCCAAACATCGCATGTACTGTACAAGTATCTGCTGATGTGCACTAACTACAATCATATCTTGTAAAGTTATAACACCACATACATTTGCTCCAATGTTCGAGTATAACACTTAGATCAACATCTTTGTGTTACCTTTCTATATTTGTATAACGTCTTCTTATGTGCAACACATGCTGACATAGCACTTTATAATGGTGCTTTCAACACTTGGATCAATATCCTTGTTCTACCTTCTCCATCCGGTGTATCTACTTATTAGAGAGTAATTATTAGAGCTAAATAGAGGTTGACCAACCAAAGGTTATACCATCACTCCGGAGGAGAAATTGTTCCTCTACTCCATATGAGATTATGAGCCGACTCGACATGTCGCTTAGCTGAAGATTATTCCATCACGCCGGAGGAGACATTGTTCATCTACTCCAGTGGAGACTATGAGCCAACTTGACATGTCGCTCAACCAAAGATCATACCAACACTCTAGAGGAGATATTGTTCCTCTACTCAGGAGAAGATCATGAGCTGACTAGATAGGTTGCTTAACCAGAGATTATGTCATTACTTCGAAGGAGACATTGTTCCTTTACCCTAGAGGAGACTATGAGCTGACCTGATATGTCACTCAACCAATGAGCATATCAACACTCTAGAGGAGATATTGTTCCTCTACTCGGGAGGATATCATGAGTTGACTAGATAGGTTGGTTAACCAATGACTATGATCACCCAAGAGATATGTCATCAGTGGAGACTATGAGCTCGGACCGGACCGACCGACAAAACCGACCGGACCGGACCTAAACCGACCGACCGATGGAAGGATTTTGCGATATTGTTCATTTACCTTAGTGGAGACTTTCGGGTCCGGTCCGGTTTTGCATGAGCACCCTATATGAGTGACCGATATGTCGCTCAACCAATGATCATACCAACACTCTAGACGAGACATTGTTCCTATACTCCGGAGGAGATTATGAGCTAGTTAGTAATTGTTCTATTGATTATTTTACCATCACTCTGGGGTTGTTTCACCACTTCGGAGGATACCATGAGCTAACCTGATTGGTTACTCAACCAAAGTTTATAACATCACTCCGAAGGAGACATTGTTCCTCTACTTCGGAGGAGACGATGAGCTAACTTGATTGGTTACTCAACCAAAGTTTATAACATCACTCCGAAGGAGACATTGTTCCTCTACTTCGGAGGAGACGATGAGCTAACCGGATTGCTTACTCAACCGAAGTTTATAACATCACTCCAAAGGAGACATTGTTCCTTTACTTCGGAGGAGACCATGAGTTATCCGGATAGGTTGTTAAACCAAAGATTGCATCATTACTCCGGAGGAGACATTGTTCTTCTACTCCAGAGGAGGTTATGAGCAAGTTACTAACTGTTACATTCATTATTTTACCATCACTCCGGAGGAGTTGTTTCACCACCTCGGAGGAGACCATGAGCTAACCTGATTGGTTACTCAACCAAAGTTTACAGCATCACTCCGAAGGAGACATTGTTCCTCTACTTCGGAGAAGACGATGAGCTTCCCGGATTGCTTACTCAACCGAAGTTTATAACATCACTCCAAAGGAGACATTGTTCCTTTACCTCGGAGGAGACCATGGGTCATCCGGATAGGTTGTTCAACCAAAGATTGCATCATTACTCCGGAGGAGACATTGTTCTTCTACCCGAGGAGGTTATGAGCAAGTTACTAACTGTTACATTCATTATTTTACCATCACTCCGGAGGAGTTGTTTCACCACTCCAAGAGGCTACGGGCTAGTTGAAGTTTTAGCGGATCAAAGATTGCACCATCGATGTCAATCCCCATGTAGATCATCACAAGCTCATAAACTAAGTCAAGATGGTTCATCCTTACGATGTTTAGGGGCGTCCCTCCACGGGCGCCGCCCGCTTATGATGTATCCGCCTTTGAGTTGTAACTTGCCAACTGATGTATCATGGACCTAAGTCCTTTGAGTTGCTAACTTGCCAACTCGGATGTTATTTGAATGTAGTTATAGTGTGTGTACATTCCGCTTTACCGATGTAGCTAGTCATCTCCTCTTCTAGGAGGTTCCAATGTAGCCTATACGCGAAAGGAAAGGTGGGTGTTCGGCCTTCATGGAGTCAATTAGCAAAGGTTGCTCACCTAACCACCGATGGTACACGCTCACTATGGGGAACACATTAGTAGGAGTTACCTTTTACATTCGGAGGTAGCGAGCCATCCGATGTTATTTGATTGTTTCTTGATAACAAGTCCAATCACATAACCTAGGCAAATGTTGTTTTAGCTACTCTGCTTCCTCCCATTATTTATGACATAAAGGCAATAGTCTTTAGTCGGGGCATAGTTGGAGATCCCAACCTAGAAAAGAAGCGAATAGCCTCTATCTCCTCTTCTAGGAGGTTCCAATGCCTCTGGCTATAGTAGAACTACTCTGACGAGGAAGCACGTAGCTCTCATTCATGACACCCAAAGGATGAGTCTACTCATATTACTCCTGATGAGCGCACGACCGAGGATGCTCAAGAGATTAGAGCTATTATTAATGACTCAAAACTACACCTGGGGGAAAGTTACAGAGCTCAGGATCAGAGTTTTTGGGTGTAAGGAAATATAACTCCTTAGGGTTCGATACATGCAGTAAGGAATTAGCTTAAATTTAAGGTTCTAACATTCAGGTGCTAATGCTCAATAGGCAATTATGAACTTTCTCCCAGATAGTGGGATAATACTTTATATCAATGACCTTAGGATGGTTCCGAAGAGACACTGCTCGAGGCCTATCGCGAATGGAGTATTCAAGCATACTTTTATGCCTTTGAATACTAGCTTTTACGGATCATACCCCTAAAGATGGGTATTCAACCACCCATATGTCAATCTATTTCACATGAACATTTATATCTAGAGTGTAGCTCAATGTGCAATTTCATGGTACAAGCCTATAGTTTAAGTCAAGCCTAGTGACTTGTTAGGAGGAGACACTTAATCCACCGATGACATCATCTTCCGAATGGTGTAACTTATACATGCTCCTAAAAGCCTAACGAGGTGCAACTTCATGCATAACGTGTGTTTTAGGCATGTGGTCCGATATATACTCCATATGGTAATATGCATCGCTTACAAGAGGTTAAGGCAAGATTAACAATTCTTACCAACAACTCTACTTATGTTCTTTTTAACTCCGCATGGCAATTTTAGAACGCGAAAGACAAAGAGTTCAAGCACTTACAAGTGTCTGCCACTGATATGTGGGATAGAACTAGTGGGTACGAGGAAAATGGTGCTTCACATGACCTTAATCCATAGGAGGAGTATCCTCTGACCTCCACGGATTGACTAACTTGAGACTCCTCCAGTCTAGCACCTCATGACCCTCCGCACGAGAGTCTGCGGGAGGGTTGCTTTCTTCTTGCCCATATTGTCAAGTTCCTTGACCACGATCCTTAACACCTCAAAGTTTTGATTCACGAATGGTGAAGAAGGTCCTTCATGAACTGGTCCGACGGGAACGGAGGTTCCTCATGCAGGAGTCCTCCTAGTCCCTTGTATCTCGGTGTTCAAGTTTTTCCTTCCTCCGGATGAGAATCCCTAATACAACCGCCCATTGCTTAGAACTTAGTAGATTGGTATAAGTGTCCCACGGATGGCGCCAATGTTTGAGCAAATATTCAGATGCTCTTCAACCCTAAGCTTCGTGGAGACTCCGCGGTAGCTCCTTCTTCTTGTAGGTGAAATAAGAGAACACCGTTAGCTCGCCCGGTTTTTAGTCCGAGACCAAGCTCCGTGAGAGTAAGTACTTGGTATAAGTGAATGATAAATAATAAGTGATAAGTAAAGAGGAGTAAGGGTGAGAGAAGTCTCTATCTGAGTATGTGTGGAAAAAGGTCCTCGCTCATGTGTGTAAACCATTCCTTTTATACTACTCGAGATTAGCTCCACGACATATCTCTTGTGGAAGCTAAGTTGTCTTTAGGGAAGCACATATATACCGACGAGCACCGTGCTTGGTCCTCGGGTCAAAGTTGTCTTCATGCTAGTTGTGGACCGACGCCTGTGCCATTCGTACATCATCGCATAATGTGTGTCGCTTGTCGTACAGATTAGTTCGATGGAGATAATGTTCTACCTCCCGAGTAGACATATTCTCCCGAGTAGACAATGCTTCCCGAGTAGACATTGCCTCCCGAGTAGACATGTTCTCCGAGTAGACAATGCCTCCCGAGTAGACATGTTCTCTGAGTAGACAATGCCTCCCGAGTAGACATGTTCTCCGAGTAGACAATGCCTCCGAGTAGACATTGCTCTCCTAAGCAAACAATGCCTCTTGCGTGCATTGCTCTCCTAAGTAGATATTGCTCTCATGAGCAAACATTGCTATCCCGAGCACAATGCCTCCCGAGCGCATGCCTCTCCGAGTAAACATTGGTCTCCCGAGCATACACCACGTGAGCAGAACAATTCTCCCGAAAGACATTGCTCTCCCGAGCGCATGAATTTCACCCGAAAGCACATCTCACCCAAGCATGCAGCCTCATGGGTTGACAAATCTCCCGAGTGCATAATGCCTCATCATAGATTGGTTTTGTCTTAGAAACATTTGAGTTAATTGTGATTGTCTCCTCCGGAGTATCCGGAGGAGGACATACCTCATCATGTATACATCCAACTTTCTTAATCTTTATATTCGTAGTCATCCAACATCCTTAATTTTTTTTATTGTCACATCACTTTTTTGCGCTACAGGCCTACAATAGAAAATTTAAGAAAGTTGGATGCGACAATAGAAATATTAAATGTTTGATGCCTACGAAAGAAAAAATGGCAAGTTAGATGACTTTTTAAACCATTTTCCCTAAAAGAAAACATTAAATGACAACTACAACCTACTAATGCGTAACATCATCGGTCAATTTTGTTAAAGTTATACTCCCTCCGTTCAATATTAAATGTCCAGTTTGAATTTTCTAAGTTTTTTTTTTCTTAACTTTGACCATAAATATTTTTGGCTGTGTTATATAATTTTTGATGCAAAATATATGAATAGATTGAGTTTTAAATGTATTTCCACTACGTATTATTTTTATCTAATACTATATAACACAAACAAAAATATTTAAGGTCAAAGTTATAAAAAAAATATTTAAAAAGTCAAACATGAACATTTAATTTGGGACCGAGGGGAGTATAACAATTCTTTAGTTCGCTTGATATTGGTTGTATAGGTTCTATTTTAAAAATAAAATTAAAATTTATGTACACCTATTAAAACTTCCTCTTTTACTATGTAACTAGTTATAATATCTGTGCACGCACAAGGTTTTGACAAAAAAAACATTTTGTATCAATGCTAAATATTATGTCTTTAAAGGTAATTACATATAATTATATACTTATCACCTAATTTTCATTATTCATTATATCCATTAGAAATTTGTATAATCAAATTTTGTAAAAAATTTTGTTAGATAACTCAAGATTCAACTATATTTAATGATATAGATGTTGATGTTCTATTTAAATTTCACTATTAATATTATGATGTCTAATAATATGCGAGTTTAGTTCACATAATAAACGTTGATGAAGTTAAAATATACTCCTTAAAGTTTTTAAAAATGTTTTCTACATATCCTTATATAAATAAATAAAAGTTACGTGAGTAGTTGTTATAAGACAATCGATATTCTCGCTTTCAATAATTTAGCCAGATTTAATATTCAAATTCGTGTCCACATTTATCATACTTTTAATATGAAATAAATGAGTCCTTAAGAACATATATAGTAGAAAAAATGACATTTATAATCTTATGTATATTTATATGTTGGAGTTTTAAAACAACATATATATTGTATTTTTAAGTTATAAAGTATAGAAATTATAAAATATAAGGGAGTATTTGTTTAATTTCCAAAGTTATTAAAAACATAAACTTATAATATTACACTTAATTCTATACAATTTTAAAAATTTAACCACTAAAGTTTTATTAATTACCCCATCTTTTTAAAGTTTTTGTTTTCACAAATTTGACACCTATATTTTTATGTGTTTTTCTTCTCAACCAAATTTCTATACCAAATAAACTAAAAGTTGACCAAAATCAATTTAATTTTGACTTTTATTAACCAATCACGTCACGTGGCAAAATCAACCTCTCCTATTAGTCTATTTTTTTTTTCAATGAGAAAGCTTTTGCAAAAACACCAATGATGTAATTCTTTTATTATATAAAAGATTGCATTGTTTTTTTAAATTGTATTAGGCAATCCAGGTAATATCAAACGCAGTTGAGACAACACGTGCTTGTGGAAAATGACAATAAAAACCTAGTACCCTAGTTACCTTGTGAGGCATGAGGGAGTGGTACCCTAGTACCCTAATACTCTGGGAGTGCCACATCACCTCTATCCAATAAAAACCTTTCAACTCAAAACTACCCTAACACTACCCTAACACTACCCTACACGTGGAGGAGTTGTACTTAAGATCCAATTCCATTTTTTTAAATACATAAAATCACATACAATATTTAAAATAAAACATATCATTTCATTAAAAACATTACATAATACTTAAAAAAAAAAAAAAAAAAAAAACATAACATAATACTTAAAAATAGTGTGTGTTTTTGAAAGGTGAGGTAATTATTTTTTTGGAGAGATTAGTGTATGTTTTTGAAAGATATGAGTTTTTTTTTTTTTTTTTTTTTTTTTTTTAATGCATTTTACCGTTTTGCAACGGTCGAATTTACAAATGAATCACGGGTAGCCAAGCGAGCTCGGAGCTCGAATTCAATAGCCGAACCATGTACCCGAGCTAGGCGGGGCGGTGTACCCGCTCGGGTACTTGGTACTCGATCCCTTACCCGAGTGCCACTCCGTCCTCTCTGATTACATTATGTTGTTGTACGATCATCCACTAAGATATATGTAATCCATTGATCAATGGGAAACATTATTTTAGTATAATACACATGGAATGTATATCTAGCTAGCAACATATACATTCATACCTGATACCAAGACCACGTCAAACATCATATGGGAGTTGGGTGGTCGACCGGTCATTCATGGTCAAACACTATTGATGGAGTAGCGTTAAGTAGTTCTACCGCGTAACCAAGATAGTATACTGTCAAAAAGAGACACATTGAATCCTACATGTAGTTGATGTGCCAAAATTAGATATATTTATCATAGAGATGAGGGTGGATCCGTGGATTACGTAAATGGACTCGAAATCATTTTTTTTTTCCTTTTGTGGGGATTAATTTGCGGTCAATAGAAAAAAATATATAATGAAAGAAAATAAATAATACGAATTATACAAAAGCTATTTCTATCCACTTAGGTATTCAGCGTGTTTGAAAATTATCACTTAGAATAAAGATCTACTACATGTTTCAAATGAAAAAATGTAGCTAGGTTTGAGTTTTGAATGGAGGTTATATGTGTTAATGTTTTAATTATAACATTTCTTTGTATCCCACATTGTTCTTAGAAGCAAAATGAACCTAGCTTATATAATAAGATATATACTACTTTTGAAAGTTAACACTTGTATTATGTTAGAGCACAACGTATATAGATGAATAACATGCAAATGCATTTATGCCATTGGTAAGTCATTGGGTGTTTGAGCCATGAATGGCTTAAGCCATTTGCATTTTTTGTTTGTTTATTAATATTATTTTTTTTTATTGTGAGTGAGTGGTATATTTAGTGAGGTATTTTGTAGGACCTACAAGTACCAATAACATGTTATTTGTGTGTTATGAAGGAGGGGTGTTTTAGTTATTGACGTGTTATTGGGAGAGGATGAGGTGGCGCTGAGATGACATACCAATAACGTGTTATCCGTTAACACGATACCTTGTGCTCTTATTCCGTTGGGTATTATGACCTGTCTTTATAGATTGATTGTGATACCTTACAGGATAATTTGTATATATTGTTAACTTTTTTGTATATTTTTTAATTAGATCTTTCTATCTATGGAGATTTAAAGTACCCAACTTTTATATATTTTCTTTGAACGTTAAATCACGTCATCCTTACTTTCATAAGATAAATACTTGTCAACTTTTCAATAAACTGTAATCAACAAAAGGCATTGTATACTGTATAGAAATATGGTGAGATTATAATAATTTGTCTTTCCAAAATAAACCGCAAACGGAATTTCAGTTTTGGACCACATTACAAGAAATTTAAAAGCTCAAAGGAATATCCAAACCATTAGTCTACTTAAATTCTATCGCTATAAAGGAACCCAAAACCAATCAAAATAATCATGGCCCAATTAAAAACACAATGCGATTTGTTAGTTACATTCATGTTGTAAGTTTGTAACAGTAAAAGAATCAGGTAAGGGTCGATACATTTTTATTGTAGAATCTGCTTTTTATCCCACATAGATCACAAAAGAAAAAAGTTCCTATATAAGTAAATAGTAAGGTTTATACTACTTTTGTAATTTGAGATTGATATTATGTTATTCTAGTGAATATCTCAACAACTTTTGAGAAATCATTGTAATGCTACTTATCATAACTTGTATACATTGTTAATTCTGTAAGTTTTTTGTTTCAAAGACATGTTGTCGATGTGGTTTGAATGAATGTTAATTTCATGCTTGTTTCCGTGAGTAAATGGATGAATATGTGCCAATTTCGTGGACAAGGATACGGTGAACATGATCTTTGAAGTGGTCAGGCGGAGGATGTAGATTGCCATGATTGCATTATTACAAAATAGTACACGTCGAATTTCTATAACCTGACCTTTAAAACCAAACTATATAATAAAACATGAAACGACAACAACATAGTGTGTACATAAATGGTACACGAAACACTTCACAAAAATATCGCAACTATAATTATCTAGCACTATAAATTCTCGTTGCTATAGTTTTATTAATATAGTTTGGGTGCAAATCATTGTGATTATTGCGACGGTGGTATAGGTTTCATTTACGTCTATTAGAAGATCTCTCTTTTTGTGGATTGTTTTTATTTTTTTTATTATTTTTTTTTAATCTTTTTTCAGAACTATTTGATTGGATAGTTAGATGTAAAACTTTTATAAATCTTTAAGTGTTTCAAAAAAAATAAAAATGAAAAAACAATAAAAAAATAATAATGAAAAAACAATAAAAAATTGTTTCCTAATTATAGTTGGACTAATATAAGAGCTTCATTTTGCCTATGGCAAACTTGAGCAATTCTTTGACCAACTGAAGTCTAAATTGAACTGAATTTTAGTCGACATAGAAGGTAATTTTTAAGTTGAAAATTATAATTTAGAATAAAGATTAGCAAGTTCCAAATGAAAAAAAGTAGCATAGTTTGAGTTTTGAATGGAGGTGAAACAAGAATAACTAGCATTAAAAATAAGTTATATGTGTTGATATTTTTGCGATTCTTTAGAAATAGCATAAAACCATCAACAAAAAATCCATGTTGGTGGAAGTGAAAGATTTGTTTTTTGTGAGAGTGGATCCCACAAAAAACCAATCATCCACTTCCACCTCAGCGTGTGAATTTTTTTTATGGATGATTTTATGTGGTTGTATCACTCCTCTATTTTTATCATACAATTTCTTTTGTATCCCACATTGGTCCCGGAACCCAAATGAACCAAGCTTATATAATAAGGTCTATAGTACAAGTTGGCATTTGTATTATGTTATTCTGTGCAAAGTGAGTGACAATTATAATAAATTGTTTGTCTGTACAGTATAATTTGTATATACAGTTAACCTTTTATGTTTTTCTTAGTAACTTCTTGTCAATAAGATCTTTTTACGTACAGGGTTTCGAAGTACGCAACTTTCACATGTACAAATTTTAACAAATATTGACAAAATGCAATTTAATTTTGGCTTTCAATTGGCCACTAGGATGACTTAATTTGTCACGTACGCAAAATAAAGCTCTCTTATTGGTCTAACTGAGTTTTTCAAACATGTTTTTTTTCAAGACCATGAAATGATCGGTTTTCTTTACGATATTAAAGATGTATCACTTATACACCTAACTATCCATAAAAAGTAGTTTTGAATATATATATATATATAGGGATTGAGTGAGAAGAAAAAGCTAAAATAAGAAAAATAAGAAGAATTTACAGCCATTTCAAATTAGGTGAGATTTTTAAAGAAGATCCAGATTTAGTGTTTGTAGGTCCGTAAATGCAAGCTGGTTATGGTTTCTTCTTATCTTTCTTATTTTAATTTTTCTTCTTATTGATCTAATCTATATATATATATATATATATATATATATATATATATATATATATATATATATATATATATATATATATATATATATATATATATATATATATATATATATATATATATATATCAAATTTCGACGTGTACCATCCATACTGCCACTTTTTCTAATTCTGTGTAGAATACTTGCTTTATATTCTTGTTTGGTGCATCATACTTTTAAATTTCGTCATTTTGGTGTATCATTTTCCAGTTGCGTGTATCATTTAAACATTTTACCCCTACTATTTACACACTCTCATTAACCCGTATAAGGGTAAAATAGTCAAAATAATACACACAACTGAAATATGATACACCAAAAAGACGAAGTTCAAAAATATGATACAACAAAAAAAAAAGCCAATTACGAAAATAAACCATATACATAGTGATTATACCAAAGTGAACCTTTTTTCTACACTTTACCAAGATGACCATTTTATGTCACTATCATAGCTTTTACATTTTGTGTCACAATCATACCTTTTCCATTACCCCACAACATATCTTTATCTTTTATAAACATGTCACACTGCCTCAACAAAATAATGTCAATCTCAAACATATGGAAGGAATTCATTTAAGGGATCTACCTGACCATATGTTGGATATTTTAGTGTAATTGGATTAACTTGTTTGACCAATTTCAGTATAATAATACATCATTTAGGCCGGAGTGCGGTCTTGACACCTACTTGAATTTATTATGATATTAAGTAAGCCCCTAAGGAGACGGGGTCCGGAAGCGTGACCAGTAGTAGTCCGCGGGCAAGAAGACTCCCACGGTGAAATTTTTATTTCCACTAAGTTGCTATGTCAAAAATTCCTCAGAAAATTAATTTTTTGGAAATTGAGGGACTAAATTTGACAAGTTGGAAACCTTGAAAACTGCCTTTGGCAGTTACCCGTTTCAAGCATATCCGATTGTGTTCGTTACTACTTATCCCCTACACCATATGTTAGCCACAAAACCTGATCATGCATTAAATTTCTTAGTAACATCATGCATTAAATTAGAGGTTTCTCTTATCAAAGAGCTTAAATCCATTTAAAGCAGCAGATAGCCACAAAACCTGATGTTCTATAACGCACGCCTGGCCACACCAGGCCACGCCCACCAACCTCTCGCCTGCACGCCTGAACACGCCTCACTTCTTCTTGGTTTGTATCACGCCCAAACTCACGCCTGAAATTGGTTATACACGTGCACGGTTTAAAACATATTTCGGTGAAATCAAACGATAACATTGAAAGTTCATTTCGAAAAATATATAAGCGAGGCTCATTCTCGAAATCTAACGCAGAAAGTGTTCGTTTAAGAAATTTACTCCAAAAAAAATTATAGTTCTCTACACAAAATTAAAGAAAGTGACAAGTAAGAACATATCCTTTATTAAAGTTAAAGCAATTCTTTAGTTTGTTTTTGGCTTTTATAGGTTCTTTTTTTATATTTAAAAATATTTATACACCTATACAAACTTCTTTTTAGTATATGTAATTGCGTTTTTTTTTTCATTGTGGAATGCAATCTTACTACTAGCATCAACACATGTGAGACAAAGTTATATTCATTCAGAAATTTATAGGAGGTTACTATTTTGCATAAGATTGAACATCAACTTACATCTTGAGCGGAAGCAAAAATTACAAAACGAGTTCAAGAATCTCTTAATCTCGTATGTAAGGTATTGGAAGTTTTAATTGGATTTTTGAAGTACATGACGAATTTAAAAACCTTGTCATTGATCAATTCCATTAGAAAACATGTTCTTGTCGAAAATGACAGTTATATTATCACATTGTAATCATGTTATGTTGTTGTGTGATATGAACTCATCAACGAGCAACGTCATTTGACACATCAAATGCCTATGAGTCTATCTAGCATCATACCAAGACCAAGTGAATCATGTTGGACAACATTTGTATGGGAGTTGGGTGATCGACTCGTTGCGGTCAAACCATCATTGATGGAGAAACACTATTTTGCTTTACCAGGTAACCAAGATTGTATAACGTCATAATCAAATACTAACATTATTTTGACCCTTCCGACAAAGTCGTTCAAGCTCCGCCCCTATTTGTACCAAATTAAAGTTAGTAAAATGATGATAATAGAACCTAGATTTGGTTATTCATCATGTTGTACTGTTTTTGTTTTTTCAGTTGAATATTAGTACCAAGAATAAAAATTTACAAGTTTTAACTAAAAAATGTAGCTAAGTTTGAGTTTTGATTGGAGGTAAACCAAGAACAAGCAGTTAAATAAAAAAAAAAACAACTATGTGCATGTTGATACATTGCTTTGTATCCCACATAGCTAGTAGAAGAAAAAAGTTCCTAGCTTAAATATTAAGTTTTATACTACTTACGTAAGTTGATATTGATATATTATGCTATTGTGTGTGGTATCTCAATGAGTTAGTGTGGTAGCTTAATGATTTCTAAAACTCGCTTGTGATGTCATACCCAATAACTTGTATGCATTGTTAATTTTTTTAAATCATCTTATACTTGCTTTCATTAAATAAATAGATAAATTATATGCCAGTTTCGTGGATAATGAGATAATGAAATGATAAATATATGCCAATCACATGCCACTAACGTGTAACAACATTAGTCAATTTTGTTAAAGTTATAACAATTCTTTAATTTGCTTGTCAAATTACATAATGGTTACATTATTGTTGTTGTACGATCATCCACTAAGATATATACAATCCACTGATCAATGGGCAACATCGTTTTAGGATAATACACATCAAATGTCTATCTAGCATCATACTAAGGTTTAGTCAATCATGTTTAATATCATTTCATATGAGAGTTGATTGATAGGCTTGTTGCGGTCAAACCACTATTGATAGAGACACGTTAAGCAGCTCTACCGCGCAACCAAGACCATATATCGTCAAAAAGAAACAACAAATAAATGCAGCGTGCAGTCGATGTGCCAAAGTTGAATATATTTAGAATAGAGATGGGGGTGGATTATCGAGTCGCTGCGGTCAAACCATGAATGATGAAGAAACGCTAGTTAGCTTTTTACCAGGTAACCAAGATTGTATACCGTCAAAATGAAATAACATTATTTTAAATCAAACTATATATATTTTATATTTATATATAAAAAACACTTTATATATTTAATATATTTATTTTTATATATTTATATATACAAAAAGACCATTAAATTTTTATCCTAATATAAAAAACACTTTTTATGTTTGAAATAATTTTATTGTGCCAAAAATCTATTTAATTGAATTAAAAAATATATATAAATTCGGTTTTCGGTTTTGACACATAACCGAACCGAACTTCGGTTCGGTTCCCGGTTCGGTTTGGTCACAAATATTTTCGGTTCGGTTCGGTTTTCGGTTATGCCCAAAAAAAAAATTTAACCGAACAAACCGAACCGAATAAACCGATTAACCAGAAAACCAACCCGATAAACACCCCTAATCGGGAGTCAGGGTGTTGAACAAACAAAATATAAAAGATGTAAAAGTTGAGGGAACTATCATCCAGCCCATTGGTCTACTTAAATTCTATATCTATAAACTAAGCCCAAACCAACTAAAATACATTACGTACGACCCAATGAGGGGTGTTCATGGGTTGGATAATATCCGAATAAACCAAAAACCGAAACCGAACCGAACCGAACAAAAATAACTGAATTGAACTCATAACCGAACCGAATTTTCCAAAACCGAACCGAACTGAATTTAATATTCGGTTTTCGGTTCGGTTATGGTTTTAGCAATCCAAACCGAAAACTGAACCGAAAACCAAATTCAAATAAATATATATAATTTTATATATTTATATAATAAAAAATACTAAAACTCTTTTATATTTATATATAACATTTTTTATGCTTGATTTTTTTTTGCTAAATATATATATAAATAAATGAATAAATAATTAAATTTATGTAATTCAGGTTATTCGGTTTGGTTTTCGGTTATGGAGGTTCAGTTTTCGGTTATTCGGTTCGGTTTTTGGTTTGGTTTAATCAATTTAAATTCGGTTCGGTTCGGTTCTCGGTTATACCCAGGAAAAACATTAACCGAACAAACCGAACAACCCGATAACCGAACCGATAAACCCCCTAGACCCAATTACAAACTCACATCCCGATAAGTTACATTCATGCTGCAACAGTTTAAATAATTTTTTTTCATAGATAGATATAAGTGGTTAAAGATGATGTCGTGTCCTCATTGTGGTAAAAATAGCCAAACATATAAAGATGAATCTACTGTTTATTCGCTACAAAAGGATTTTTTTTTAGTGAACGTGTCACAGCTTCCTCCTATTTTTTTTTGTAAAGACGAAGAAAGAAATTCTATTTTCTCTCCTATTTACTACGGCGACGAAGAATCAATTTATCACTATATTTATTCCTTTTTCAAGTGCAGGATAACCCCAAAGGGTTTGTGGGTTTTTTCCTACCAATTGGGGCCCTTCCTTCACCACCCCTATGTGGATGGTCTACAGGGTTCATAACTACTCCTTTTACTACAGGGCGCTTACCGAGGCAACGCTTAGATCCGGCTGAGCCAG